>JAPMOQ010042445.1:374964-444746 GCA_026543055.1 Argiope trifasciata
GCAAACGCAGGCAGTTTTCAATCGGTAAAGTGTTAAAAGCGGAAGTTATTTGTTAGTTATAGCTGTAGATTGGCGCCAACAAGCTTTATCTTTTTCTTGTGGAGCAGACATATGGAAATTCAATATATTCAAGCAGAATTGGATAATTTTACCATGCCATTCAACGTAAATTGTGAAGCAGTGAGGTTAGATTTGCAGCTTGAATTAATTGAGTTGCAATCTAACAATCATCTCAAGCAATTGTTTCTAAATATGCCAAAGTTAGAGTTTTACAAATCATTATAGAAAGTAAGTTTCCCAAATTTAATATCTCATGCCCAGAAAATCAGTGCTATGTTTGCTTCATCTTATATATGTGAACAAGTGTTTTCAACCATGAACCTTAGAAAGAATTATTTCAGAAGTAGACTGACAGATGAGCATTTAGCCTCGTTCCTTAGAATCAGTACATCTCACTTCGAACCTCAACATAAGGAACTTTTAAAAATGAAATCGCAATTTCATTCATCTCATTAATATATTAAATTGTAATACTTGTATATTGTTTTTAAAATTTTAGGAAAATTCATCTTGGCCCGCCAAACTTTATTTTTTCGATTTTTGGCCCGCAATCGAAAAAGTTTCCCCATCCCTGTTCTAAAGGATAAAAATGAATGTTTGGAAATCCGCTGGTTTAATGATTTTTGATAAAAATTTGTAAAATATACTAATACATGGTAATAGCAAAATTATGATTAAAAAATACCTTAATGGCTGTTACATGAGCATTTCTACCATTAAAAATGCAATCAAAATACCTTTTTGCTTTCCAAAATATATCGGTAAAAACGGAATAGATAAAATGGCCAGCATTTATAATTAAATATAATTTTTAAAAAAGGAATATTTAATGCAAAATGGTTACCATGTGATTTGGGTCACTAGAAATTTCATGAAAAATTACTTTAAATTATTTTAGATAGATTTCATCAATTGTATCTAACTTTTAAAAATATTCATAAATTTGTAATAAAGTAAAAGGCCGTGTACTATAGATTTAAGACAATGAAGCTACTATTCAAAACTGGAATTTCACTTTCGGAACTGTTAATTCAAAAGTATAATTTTCTATCCAAAAGGAAGAAAAATTTTTGTTAAAATTTACTTGCACGAAATGCATCTTTTAAAACTGATAACCTTAATATATTTCGCTATCTGAATGAATGGACTGAAATTTGAAATTCAAAACACATTTTTTACTGTATAATTAGTCAATACTTGACTTCCGTAGTTTTAGTAAATAGTCCAAAGACGAGAAAGAAACGTTAAAGAATTAAGAATTGAATTTTATTTACTGAATATAAGTGAAATAATTCTCTCACAAAGTAACCCTCCTAATCTGAAAATGTTTGTGCATTCAGAATAAAAAAAATACAAAAAGTAAAAATGTTAATTTCAAGTTATTATGTAAGAGCATTAATTTTAAAATCATTATTTGCCTTAATTAATTTAAGTCATTAACCAGTTTAAATCAATTTGAAACAACCACGAGGCTTCTCTATCGGTTCCTCTCTCTATATATATACATATATATACAGATAAATATAATATGCTATTTCAAAATGATAAACTATTTACCAATAAATTCTGAAATATATTAATTTATATAGAATTTTTATGAAAACGATATTTTTGTAACCACAAACTGCTATTTTCTGAGATCATAAAACAGTGTCATAATGGATTAATCTTAGAACAGTAGTCAAATCCTTTAATGTTTCCCACTCAAAAATAAATGAAGTTTCCCACTTCTATCAAAACTGTTATTAAATGCAAGAGAAGGTTTTTTTAACAAATTATATAAATTAAATTATTTAATTTCCTTGGAAAAAAATTACATTCCATGAAAATAATAGCTATGATGTCATATTTAAGGGTAAACTTTTAAAATCGCATCCACTATCAAAGAATTGTACATAATAATAGAATACTGGTGAAGAGGTATTAATAGGAAGTAAGAGGTATTTTATGGAGTTAAATTTTTAATATTAAAATTATTCATAATAAAAAGTAGCAACTATTTTGTAAAGTTAGATTTTTAATATTGAAATAATTCATAATTTTGTATGTAGTGTGGAAAATGAAAAATTTGATGATATATTCCATGATGTATGCATCGTCGAAAAATTTATTTAATAAAATTACTTAAAAATCTTATTCTCGATTTAGAATTTTACACTCACCCTCATGATCCTCAATTTTAGATCATTTTGATCCAATAAAGCTGAACTTTTATGCTACTGAATGCTAAATTCGTCTCTGAGAATTAAATCATTAAGTTAACTCGAAAATTTAGAAGGGCGTGACCCTTCTGATGTAATCTTCGTCAATATGATCAATTAGAATTACACCCTGATTAAAAGGGATAGGTAATAAAAACATGACATTTATCCCTAATCAGTTACATTGTATTCTAATTAATTAAATAGTAAAATGTTTTTAGAGACACCCTTTCGGAATTCACAATACATTATTTTGTTTCATTAAATTAAAAAAAATAGTTCCAAGAAGTTTCCACATTTTCGATAAATTATGCTAAAATTTGAAAAATGAAAAAAAAATCATAAATGATAGATGATCTTCATAAAAATGAAATACGATGTTAATATATTGAAATCGCCATAGTTTTAAGGGATAAAAATATATGAATTTCATGATAAATTTCGCAAAAACGTCTTTTTTTACTATTTATATCTTAAAATCTCAAAAATATTTTACAGATGCGATGCTAAAGAAAGTATAAAATTTTTAAAAAACCCAGCTTTTATACTTAATAATAAACTGATTTACGTATGTGCTTATGAGTGAGGAAAAAATCCAGTTGGGCAGCTTACAAAGATAAATACTGGTTTTTGAAAATGATTAAATTTCGATTCCTTTAAAAAATTCCAAAAAGAGATTATGATGGTATTTGACTCATCATCATGATTACTGCATATGAAGCAATATTTTAAAAAGTACAAACGCTATGATTTGAGGTCGTTTAAATGATTGAAGAAGTATTTGAATTATCATTTTGTTGTTGACTTTTTATATAATACGTATAAAAATTAATAATTTGCATTTCTTTTATTTTAGCAATATATGTTATGTCTATCATAACTATTTCACTCTTAACTATTTATATACTACAAAAACATAGGAAAATTAATTAAAAATTAAAAATCGTAACTGCGTGTAAGCTTACTCACAGTACAAGATTGTCCTGTACTTTGATTCATAAAGTTGTTAATCTGAATACTGGCCATAAAACAAGTACGTGCTTTTATTTGTATGTCTGGGCTTTTTAAAGATTTTAACATCGTTAATGCTGAAAGATGTTGTCCTAAAGAAAGTATTTTCTGGATTTCTATTGGACAATTTTACGGCATGTCTTATCATTAATTATCTCTACAATCCTTCACTTCCTCTTTCTTTATTCGTTTCTCTTGACAGATAGAATTTTATTATTGGTTACTGCAAGTTTCTAAATTAGGTTCAGAACTCTTTTCTTCATTAAACGATAGTTTGCCTTTGTCTTTTTATTTATACATTTTTCAATACAAAACTCATCTCTATCAGAAAATGTATTTTTATTGTCGCATTAAATTACTGTAATACTTGAATTTATGTTTCCATTTTATCAGAATTTTAAAATAAAATATACCAAAATTTGTCAAATGCGGAACTAATGTAATTTTAAATTTTTCACGTCTTTCGTGTTTTCTAACATAATGTAGAAAATTGAGTATGCATTTTGGACTACTTTTTCTTTACCAATTGGATTCAATATTAACCACAGATCAACAATTTTTGTTTTATAACATGATATAGAATTACATTTATCTAAAATTTGTTTTTGAATTATTATGAGATAATATATATATTTACAATTAGTTCCCCTTTGGCCTATTTTGCCCACAATAAGCATACACTTGTGATTCTAATGATAAATTTGTATACTGAATTGCTTTCATACATGAGTGATTTATTTTGAAGTTATCCTATCCACATGTATTCTAATAAAATAGCAGGACTACATATTGAATGTCACCGCTCCTACTAAACGATTTTTTTAATCTTCACTCATATCCATAAATTAAGGATAATTCAAATTCAGGAAAAGAAAGAATCAGAAGCAAAACAAATGTGACTTTTTGTAAAGCCCATGTTTTTATATCTTTGATATCATTATAGATCCTATATATTTCATATCTATAATAAAAATCGTGATTTTGTGAATTTCTCGAATGAATTTTTCCTTACTGGAGCAAATAAAAAATAACTATTTACAAAAACCAATATTACATGATTGGCATAATTGTTAGTACATAGCATGTTTCCAAGACTATGCAATACCTAGGCAGGCTGAGTATCAAATAATCGATTTGATATTGGGGTATATTACACCGCATCAAGCAGTGCTCTCCAAAGTTCCTGTAAACAAGTAGTAGGTGGTTGATGGGCAGTAACTCGTCGGCCTAGCATGTCCTGCGTTTGCTTTCCTGGATTCAAGTCCAATGAGAATGCTGTACAATCCATACAGGTTATATCATCAGATCGAAGACATTCGCATACGATGTTTGCACTGTGAGGACGGGCTTTGTCATCTATAAACATGAATTCTGACCCCATGGCGCCCCAAAACAAACGTGCATGTTATTCCAGAATTACGTCCCGGTAGATTTGGCCTGTCAAGGTTCCAATTTGAACATGCAGGTCAGTTTTGGATACGATAATAATTCTTTCCCAAACTGGCAATCCTGCACCACCTAAACGGCACTGTTCAATGATAATGGTAATCGGTGGTAATGGGATTTAATTACCTGACACCGTCCATATGAAAGTCCGGCGAGAATCAGACTGCAAACTAAACCTTGTTTCGTTGTTTTAACATTACACAAGCCCAATGTAGCAATGTCCACAATTCATGATATATACTCCAGGCTAACCGCAGGCGACAGTGAGTTGCAGTATGTGGAACACATCTGACAGGACTATGAGCATATAGATCAATCTGCCCTATGTGTCTGTACAAGGTCTGCCTTGAAACGGCCATACTAGTGGCTGAAGAGAGCTGACAAGACAGATCTGATGCTGTGTTCCGTCTGTTTCTTTTGACAGCAATTCCAAATATCAGTTCTCATTCAGCATTGTAACTCGGGGGTGGATTGTGCTGTAACATCTACTCACATTACCATAACCTTGAAATTTTTGTTAAAGCCTCCCTGCCGTTTGCATATGGTTTTTGAAGATGTGTATCGACATTTTGCAACGAATATACATACTTTAGGGTTTGATTTCCGCGTGATTATATTTAATTCATGGACATGATTGAATTATGTTCATAGATGGACATTGCACCTCCATAAGTCAATGCGTTTTTTAATTGTGTTAATAGAAGAACACTGCATTACTGCAATTCCATGTGTTCTACAGACAGATAAGTTTATTTTTTAAATGTTTTTCTAGATCAGGAAAGTTTAACTCATCAAGATTTGTCAAACTATAGAGGTGAAATTTTTGATGTTAGAATATAAATTTTATAAGATAAAGTAAAAATGGGCTGCAATACCACCTAGCTCAGTTTATACCTTTTATTCGGAAAGTTTAAAAATAGAGCAATAAATAAAGAATACTGTGGAGGATACTTTTAAAAGGAGATTCTTTATCTCAAGTTCATGGCAAGTAAGAATGAAAAAAAGCAAAGAAAAAAAACACTACATTCATCACTATTTTAGAAAAAATGCGATTTATTATTGTCTAGTAAAAATATGGAAATTGAAATAAATGGAGTTATTTATCAAGCGATGATGAGGAGCTCAGACAAAATTCGCAGGTTGAAAAAAACGTTATAATATATCCCTAGTATCCTTTATTATTGTCAGAAAGTAAATGAAAGAAAATCTTCTAAAAGACCAAAAAACAGTTTAATAAATTATTTAAAAAAACATTTCTAAAAATTATTGTTTCATAATATATAAAAATGAATCAAAACTTTTTATTTAAAGAAAACGGATTATCTGTTTTGACTTTTTTAGAATGTAGATAAATAAATGCTAGGAGACTAATAAAACAAACTATCTGTTAAAGATAATAATAAAAAAATAACTTGAAAAGGTATGAAGCGTTTTTTAAATAAGGAAGATAAATATCGTATCAAAATTAACTTTGAAAGTGCATTATATTTAAGAAGCTTGAAGGTGTTTTGCCCTTATTAATATTTCATTACAGATTGTTCGAACCGAAGCTACTAAATTTTACAGATACCCTACGAAAAATATAAATGTGACCTCGTATTTTTTTTTAATTTTAATAATTTAATCATGTAAAACGTATGTCTTATTCAATAATAAGTGACTAAAATATTATCACACAAAAATACTTTTAAAGTAATCTAGGAATCAAAGTTATTTTAATGATAATACAATTTTTTATGCAGTTTTGACCAGAATTTTGATAACTTTTCAAATATATAATTTTTGCAGCAATGTATTTCATTCTATCTTTGAAATTCAAATCTTTTTTATTATTTCTAAACATTTAATTACGTTTTCCTCTCAATAAAGGAAATGAAGATTCACAACGTACAATATGTTGCTAAGCAATGAAGAATTTTTTCCTTCTTATTTTACTGGATCATTTTTTTTTATTCAAGCTATCCGTAAACTCTTAAACCATGTTAAATAATATACACTGAAGTGACAAAAGTCATGGGATGACTGTTAATATCGTGTCGGTCCTCCTTTTGCCCGGCGAAGTGCAACAACTCGACTTGTCATGGAGTCCACAAGTCGTTGGAAGTCCTCTGCAGTAATATTGAGCCATGCTGTCTGTATAGACGTCCATAATTGTGAAAGTGTGGATGGTGCAGGAGTTTGGGCACGAACGGACCTTTCGATGATGCCCCATAAATGCTCGATGGGATTCATATCGGGCGATCTAGGTGGCCAGATCATGCGCTGGAATTGTCCGGAATGTTCTTCAAGCCAATCCCGAACAGTTCTGGCCCGGTGACATGGCGCATTGTCATCCATAAAAATCCCATCGTTGTATGGGTACGTGAAGTCCATGAATGGCTGCAAGTGATCTGCAAGCAGCTGAACATAACCATTTCCAATCAATGATCGGTTCAGTTGCACCAGAGGACCGAGTCCATGCCATGTAAAAACAGCCCACACCATTATGCAGCCACCACCAGCTTGAACAGTGCCTTGCTGACAGTTTGGGTCCATGGCTTCGTGGGGTCTGCGCCACACTCGAACTCTACCATCAGCTCGTAACAACTGAAATCGTGACTCATCTGACCACGCCACGGTTTTCCACTGGTCTAGGGACCAGTCGATATGCTCACGAGCCCAGGAGAGTCGCTGCAGGCGATGTCGTGCTGTCAGTAAAGGCACTCGAGTCGGTCTTCTGCTGTCATAGCCCAAGGAAGACAAATTTCGCCGCACAGTCTTATCGGACACGTCCCCCGTACGTCCCACATTGATTCCTGCAGTTATTTGACGAAGTGTTGCGTGTCTATTAACATTGACCATTCTACACAGACGTCGGCGGTCTCGGTCGTTAAGTGCAGGTGGTCGCCCACTGCGCTGTCCATGATGGGATGTGATGCCTGAAATTTCATAATCTTGGCACACTCTTGATACTGTGGATCTCGGAATGTTGAATTCACTAACGATATCCGCAATGGAATGACCCATGCGTCTAGCTCCAACTAACATTCCACGTTCAAAGTCTGTTAATTCTCGTCGTGCCGCCATATATCACGAAAAACCTGTTCACATGAATAACTTGAACACAAATGAAAGCTCTGGAAAACGAACTGCGCATTTATACTTTTTTTCTGCGATACTACTGCCATCTGTATATTTGCATATTGCTATCCCATGACTTTTGTCACTTCAGTGTATATGCGATACGCTAAAGACTGCTGTAAATAATTTTCGTATTAATAATTTCCAATCCTCTTGATATGCTGTTAACACTTATAAAAAACAAGTAATCATAAATTGACTACATCGACGCATCATTGTGCACACGGGAAAAACTGAATTGCTGGACTTCTACAGCACTAGCAGTAACTATGGTCCAGTTCTAAGGACCATCATGGGCCACGGTGCAACACTTCCCATTTTAAGTGCGTTCCTTCATCGAGGGAAGTTAGCCATTTCCTACCTTTTCTACTCCAACCAGGGGGATGAAAACGAACCACCATAATGGGTGCCTCTCATTCTCATTTTTGAAGTGCCTTTCATCACTGACAATTTAATTCAAATAAAATGTGTCCTGTAATTTTATCATAGAAATCGAGTGTTTATTTTATACGAGTTGTAAATAACTAAAGTTAAATTTTTTATATCGTGCAATTAAATTCTAGATAACGTGGGCAGTAATGCTTGCATGTAAATGTCAAGTTGCAGCATTTAATCCCATTGGGAAGACTCAAATGCGTGATAATCGCTGTGCATGCAAAGTCTATTAAAATAAAACAGCTTAAATATCCATCAAAATTTTATATTTCAATTAATAAGTATTTTGTCATGAATATTTAATCATGCATAAGACATTCAAATGAAACTAGGGAATTGTGTTCCTTTCTTGCACCTCTTACTTATCCCCCAAGAACGGGAATGTCATTCTTTTGGGAATGCTAGCTTCGCTCAAGCACCGTTTAATTATGTATTTCTGCTAGCAATAAGAATTTATCAATGCATTTTTTACTAAAAGTGAAATTAAATCAATTAGCGAGTAAAAACTTTATTAGAAAGTATGCCAGAAATTTTCCGAGAAACCACTCCTTCTAGTTTTGGTTTAACCAATGGCTGTTTACAGAGACATGAGTAAACTACTGTATGAGGGATTTCGCTCTAATATTTTTAAATTCTTACAGTTCATTGGTTTGTTGCATTTTATTTAGGTTGTGATCAATTTGTACTCTTTTTTTTCGAGTGTCAGTGATGAATTAACTTGTTTTTTAAATGCCGTTTTAATCCATCGGATTGGAATGGAATTTTTAACCCTGACTAATTTGAAATCGGAATAGTTTTTAATATCAGCGAAATGAGTTTTACCATTTGATTGGTGCAGCATGGCCAGATATGGCTTTTGCGCCAGAAAAACCAACAACTCAACCTTCTGATTTTGTTTACTAAATACCTCGAATAGATAAATAATAGTGACTGTATAAGATAATTACTTTGTTTTCCATCTTCAGAAAGCTTGAAATACATTTACTCGGATAATTCAGGCTGATATTGTTACCTATGGTTTCTTCATATTGATTAACTTCGAAACGTTATAAATTAAAACCTGTACATGATACCTTAGAAATACATTTTTTGGATTTTTTTCTAAAATTCTTTGGCAAAATATTGATAGATTAATTTATAATTTGAAAGTTACATAGGCTCGTAGAATAAAAGCTTTAAAAAGTTTAAAAGATTGTCAAGAGGACTTGAGGACGTGGTTTTTCGAACGGTAATCCACGTTTTTCTTGATAAAATACTATCTGTTAAAGAATAAAAACTGACATTGTCATGAACAAACCTCTACTTTCTGCATGTCATAAAGTATAGAGAAAATGGTACCGATTTAAATGCTATCCTCATTATCTTATTATTAATCGAATTTATGATATACGTCTAGACCCATTTGTTGATCAAAGCTCTTAATTAAACTGGTGACGTTAAGATAATTAAAGTATTTATATTCCGTACTTATATAATCTATCATTTACGTATTCTTACATTTGATCTTACTTTCTTTGAAATATTTGTTGGGAAACTCGTGGAGTACTTGAAGTTTTAAATAAAAAATTAAGTGCAATTCAGTGAGAATTGTGAAAGTAAGTGTACAATTGAAATAGTTTTCATATACTTGATATTAACACTCCAGTTTATTTGGTTAAGTAAAGAAAATATCCAATAATCAAAAACATTAGACAATAAACTTCAAGAATTCTAATATTTCATCTAAATCTTTAAAAAGCAGACATTTTCCTTTTTAGAAAACTTCAATATACCTTTGAACGAATTTATTTCTATTAAAAAAAAGACTTTACAGTAACTTCCACAAGTTATCTTTAAGCTACTCCCCATGCATTCAGTTTTCTTCTCCAATTGCATAGCAAAGTAGAGATAAGCTTTATAATACCTTTTTTGTGGGAAGGCAGTCAGAAAGAGAGCACGAAAAATGTTTTAAAATTCTGAAAAGAGATAATTTATTATCTTTCAAGAAAAAGCCTCTGTGATGAATGAAACATGAAGGGAGGACGAGTATCTTTCTTGACATACAAATATAAAAAGTTCTGCATTATACAATAAAGTACTTGTGATTTTGATGAAAAGAAGAAGGCTGTTTTTAACTAAGAGCAAAAGACCATTTTATTCAATAAAATATCGATTAGTCTATTCCCTTTCACAATAGATATACACATTTTTAACTGAACTTTCAATTCTTTTGGAAACATTTTATAGTTCATAATAATGTTTTCATGATATTAGTATGCATTGTTTTCTCTTCATAGTTCATCAATAATCACACGAAAGTATTTTTTAGATTACGCAAAATATTGATTATTTGTATATAAATGGATTATGTTTATATCGAGTTCGTGGCGAAAATATTAAACTGTTGCAATTCCTTTTTATAAATCAATTCTTAAATGTGGAATATATGAAATTATTAAGGTTAATTGGGACCAAATTGTAATTGGGAGTAGCGACTATAGTACAAAAGGCGAAATCTTAGCGAACTGGAAAACATGCAATTACTTTAAGATTATTTAGCAAAGTGAACACGTATTTTTGTAATGTTTAGTTCTCTTAATTTGAAACCCTTTTTAAATAATGAAATCAAAACTGAGATAAGTCGCATTATTCATTATCTATATCGGTTACTTGCAAAATATTTTAATTCTTGGATCTGTATAATCAAAATGTTAAGAATAAGGTTAAATTTTCCTTTTTCGTCTTTCAGCTGAGAATCAGGGTAATATCATTAATCAACTTGACAACTTTCATCATGAATCAATAAAGAAAAATTGCAGAAAAAAAGTATTATTCATACATTTTGAATAATTTCAAATATGATAGGAATTGATTTTATATCTAGAAAATCAATAAAGTCTCTCCTGGCAATGATGCTCATTATTTTATGTCCAAATAATAAAGGAAATTTTGAAAGAATTATCAAAAACTTTATAAAAGAATCAGTTTCATGAATGAAAGCATGTCATAGTAATTAATAATTATTAAAAGAAATAATTTATATTATTTGAAGTGAAGTTTGAAATTCTGCATGAAAGTAATATGTCTTGAATTTTTTATGGTTTATTCTTGAGTAAATACGTTTGATTCCATCCAGTATGTTGAAAGCTCCAGGATAAAAACGCATGAGAATTTGCAGAACTGAAGGTTTAATTAAGTTGATGAGATTCTTCTGAATATAACATGATTGAAGATTATTAATTTTAATAAATACAAATTTGTTTTATCAATTAATAATAGTCTGAGATTTTGCCGGATCAGATAAACTTTAATCTGATTGTCCTCACAAATGATCATTTCAAATCAGGAAGAATTAAAAACTCATCAAAATTCTCTTCCAATTACCCTAAAAGTCCCTTCAGGGAGGGGGAGGATAGATTTTATGAAACGAAACACTTTATTTCATCAAACTGCTATCCAAAATTTTCTTAAGGATTTTTTAAAATGAAATCGTAAAATTATTTAAAATTCCTAAAAGGATAATTATCTTAAAATAATTTTTAGACTATTTTCAAGAAAGCTGGATGATATTGACATGAATCATTTAATACTAATTTAGGCCATATAAAAAGATATTTTCGAATAAATTTACTTGATGTTGTAAGTTACGAAAGTAAACATTTCTTATTGTATTATTATGTTATTCTGTATAAATATATATTTATATATCGCTGCTAATATTCAGCAATTCGCAGGTATGTTTTAAATGAACCAATTGTTTATTTGGATCAAACAATTTATTAATATATTTCAGTCAGCAAGACCAGTTAGAGTCAACATAAGTATAGTGGTTTAAAAAGCACAAGCATTTTCTAATTATATAATGCAATAATTTGAATTAATATCAAAATGCAAGAATGAAAATGTATAAAATAAAACAAAATGTGGCCTAGTTCACTACCAAAATTTTGAACAAAATTTAAATAAGTCTATTAAAAGATCATGGTAATTTAATCTGAAATACCAATGAAAATATTAATAGCAATATGTTACAACATATGTTTTTAAATAATTATTTCATAATCTATAACAAAATATAATAATTCGTTATAACAAAATATAATTCCTTATATAATAATAATTTAATCTATCAGATGATGAATTATATGAAGTAATTGAAATAAAGGACTATATTAATATTTAAATATGACTTTAAAGAAAAATTAGGTTGAATAACAAATCAGCAAAGAAGATGAGTCAACTTAAAAAAAAATTTCTTGCATTTTTTTAATGAACCATAAATATTACATATTGAAATACGATTTAAAAAATATTCTATCCGAAATGTAAACTGAAAATCGAAAATTACAGTTTATCGCATTGAAATTTGAATTTACATTTCAAAATTGCAGAAGAAAACAATTTTTACTAATTGCTAAAAAATTTATGCAAAATATTTGTGAGTTTTGCTAACGACACAGTTGTGAAATTCGTTGTCAAAATTTGTTTTACTCTTAATCATTCCGGTTAAATAAAATGAAAATGATGTGACATGCCCTAACTTGAATAAAATAAAGCAGTTTTAGAATGCTAAAGACAGCCTTGTTATTTTTTAGAAATACCCTATTAATAGTGATGCAACTCCATGTATATTAATAAAAAACTTTTGTTAACAATTTCAAAAGTGCGAAAAATATTAAAATAAAAATATATATTGGTCTTTGGTATTTCTTGTTTCTTTTGCAGTACTTTCACTATAAATGGTCGCACTAAAGTAAAAATTAGGGCGTTTCGATTTCGGCTGAATTTAGTTATATAAATCAATACATACGTAAGAAAAAAACAAAAACCTTACAAAAAATCCTTTAAATTTTTTAAACTTTCAGAAAACTACTTAGACTTAATAGTGAATGATAGTATATTAAATGAAATAAAATTTAACAATTTTGGTGTTTTTCTTTAGTATTTGAAAAACAAATCGATTAATGAAATTTCGCAGCCAAATTTCAATTCAGCTAAATTTAGGTAACTTTCCAAACATTTTCTATTTAAAGTAATTTTAAGATAACCACATACTAATAATTGTGTAAAATGCGCAATTGACGGTTCCCCGAAAACATTTTTTTTTCAACACCAGTTATTGATCCTTTTTTAAAAACTAACTGTAACTCCTTTATACTATCCAAACAAACCACCGTCTGTGAAACAATGCTCTTCCTCTTCAGAAAACGTTGAGTATATCCTCTGCAAATATTCATAAGCAAGATCCCATAGTTTATGTAGAACAACTAGTCAAACAGTCCCTCACGGAAAAGGCTCCAGCACAATCCAAGAAGACCCAAACACACACATAACTTCCAATGGTATAATATTGGCAAATATACTACGCAAACGCTGCAGACGGAAGCTTCATGTCAAGACATCAGCATAAGCAAATAAAGCAGAGGAGGGAAATACTCTTTGCATTTCAGCCAGCCAGAAACGCAAGATTCTCAAAATTACTGAGAGAAGATTCCCTTTTCCTGATCGATCTGGGAAAGGGGAAGGAAACGGTAGTAGGATTCTTTCCCCCATCTCCTTTTGAAGTCGCTTGACTTTAAAGATGATGGAGCGTCTCAGCTGTGCGAACTCAGAGACTAGACCTGCAGGTCACGTGGTTAGTGGTGTCAACTGGTCCTTGAGGCCACACAGTTACCTTGCGATTCGAGTTGGTGTTTAGATTTGGCTAGTAATCGCTGAAAAATGTGATTTGGTATAAGCTTCTCTGCGATAAATTCATTTAAATGTTATAGAAGTAGTTTATTCGATTAATTGTTAAAGAAATGGTTTAATAATTTGAATACAATAACGAAATAGATAGAAAAATTTTAAATATTGCTAATTTTCTTGATATAGGAACAAATGAAAACTTATTTTCATAAAGTGCTTTTACTGTTTAATTAACGAAATATAATCGAAATTACATAAATTGCGCTACAATATAGTACAAAAAAAATCAAAGTATTGAATACTCACAATATTATAAGAATATTGTCTATCAATTTAACTCATATAATTTATTCAAAAACATAGCATTTTATTTAATAAGAAAAAAATAGCCTTTTAAAAAAAGACTTTTCCCCGCAAATAGGGGAAAAAGATTTCAAAAAAGGAAAGAAATCATTGAAAGCCTTCAATTATAGATTTAAAGCAAAATCTCATCAAAAGTATCATTTCAAAAAATTTTATTGTACGGTATATGTTATGATTGTATCAGTATAAGGCATTTTAACATGAAAAGTATAAAGCTTTATTTAGATGGAATTTTGAAGAGCAGATGAGGATTAATCTCAGATGAACAACTTCTGTTATCAAACGCTAAAAACAAAATTGTTATATTTGATGACAGTTGAATTTGAGTTCACGATAAAGGTCGTCATGGACAGAACTTGCTAAGAGATATATAATGGAATATATGAAAATCATTTCTTTCAATAAAGTAGTGAAAGATGAAGAAATTTGAAATAGTAATTATAATAAAAGTATACGAGTTTTAATAAGTTTTTTTCAGAAGCAGCACAAAAATATTTAAGTGGATTAGTAGCATAGAGTAGAAAATAAAGAAATCACCGAATAGAGAATTTCATTTGTTAATATATATTATTAATTACAAACAGGATAATAAAAACGAAAATAAATTAAAATATATACTGCTTATTAAAGCAAAAATCTATAAAAAATCCTGCAGGAAATTTTTTTATATTACTTTTTTTACTTTTTAATTTTTAAATTGTATTTCATTACTATAAATGCTATGGAATCTAAAACTAATTTCTTTCTGAAATTTATTAATTCATTAGCAAATAACGACATCATATATATTCAAAATGGAATTAAATTAATTGATTAACTTATAATCCATTTCTAAAAATTTTAGGCAACAAAACCAAATCTTATCCTTGCACCTCGAAACCTAAAATCATACTAAAAATGTTGATATAGTATACTGACTTTGATAACTAAGTAATTTTACTTACAAATCGATGAAAAATAAATTTTAATTGCAAAATTCCACCCTTAATAACAAAATACAGATATAGCTTAATAAAAATGAGCTAAAATGTATTTCGCTATTGAAATGCATTTGAAAATTCATTTTAGATTATAAGAACGCAACATCTGTAGATAAAACAAAGTTTTCAAAGAATAATCATGTAGAACTGTAAGAAGTTCAAATCTATTTATATTTCAACGTAAATAGTTGCTGTTGTTGTTATATATGGCACTGTACAAGCCTGCAAATCGAAAGTTTACAGCAATTTAATCTGAAATTAGTGCCCTTTGTTTTTTTTCAGAAGCAACAGCTAGGGCTAAGAGTACGACTTAGCTACTTCATATTTCACATTCGCTTGCGCAACTCTTTTTTACTGGGGAACATATCCACACTACTCGAAGATCGAACACATGATAACAACCATGGCCGAACCGGGACTCCAACCTGGGACCCAGATCACGGGGAAGACACGCTACTCCTATGCTAGAATGCCGACACATAAATAGTAAGATGTAGTAAGATTCTATACATTTTGAATTTTAAAATGCTTTAAATTTTCTAATTAAAATCTTGTAAAATATTTAGTAAAAGTTTATTAGCTTACTATAAATAATTATAGGAAGCTCTTAACAGTTTTTAAAAACCAATTTTAGATTTATTTGTCTTAATTCTTTTTAGTTTTTCCAATTATTCATTATAAATTTAATGGTTTCCAGTAATATTTATTTTCTAATATTCTGCAGATTGCATCACTTGTATGTAAACAATTTTTAATTAAAATAATCGATAAACGGTAAGAATTTTAAAACAGTATCTTTTGTAAAATCAAAAATGTATCAATGAATGAAATTTCAAAATTAGACTCATAAAGAAGTGAGTGAAGTTATTATTATGGTGTCCCATGATTACTAAAATGACGCAAGTTAAATTGAAAGCCGTTTAATTGAAGATATATAAGACAAAATATTCAAGGAGCAAGAGAAATTATACCTTCTGCCTTTCTGAAAAGTTTTCTTTCAGTTGTTTAATGTTAAATAATTGTTGTATTTTACAGAAATAAGTTATCCGATTTTATTGAGTAACATTTTGGAAAAAATACTCTATTTAAAGATACTTTTTTATTTTGTTCACACATCTCCAGTTCATGTTTTTGTGTTAAGGTGGCACAATACTTGAAAAATCAACAAAAAAAATTATAGGCTCATATGATAAGTTTTCCTAAATGTGTTTGCAAAATCTTAGAGCAATAGTTTTCTTTCTTTTTTATTAAATTATTGAAGACATTTTGATGCACGAAGGAATGTAAACAATGCTGCCACGTCCAATTTTCAGATTCAAACACCTTCATTTGGCAAAATATTGGCAATTTTCCAAAGATTTGCATCAAATGGGCTATTAGAGTAATGCATTCGGCTTATGACACAAAGCTCCAATTAGACTCTCCACATTGTCATTTGGAATAAATGATCAAAAATTACAACTATATCGATCAAGCAGAATAGAAGATATAGCAAGAAGAATAGCGGAAATATACATTAAATCAATTTTGATGTGCGTTTTAATTTTTTCAAATATATTATGATGAAGATTTGTAAAAAAAAATTTTCGCTAAGTTTTCTTTATATTTTCAATATCTAAATACAATATTTTGTTTCCTTAATTTTTTGCATTTTTTTTATTTCAAACAATTTAGAATAACTTGAATAAAATTTTGTTAAAGTTACAGGCAAATAGAATAAATTTTATATTAATATTTAGATGAATTAAAACTTTAAATGCTTTTTTCTCCATGCTGTGTTTGTGCTTGTTATTACATTTCAAAAGTCTAAAGCCTTTTATAAGAATGGAGGTAAATATGGGTAATTTTTTCTGAATATTTGAAAATATATATTTTATAAATCTTTTAATGGTATAAGCTTTAAGGTGAATAGTAATGTTTTTAAAAAGGTCCAAAGTCAGAATTTCTATATTTTGCAGATATTTTTGTGTTTTTTACAATAATAAAAATTAAATATATTATAAATTAATATTATAAAATTAAATATTATTGGCAGGATGAAATCCACATTACGTTTTATGTAATATATCAGTATCTACCAGGGAAAATTGTTGGAGAAAACTCTTCATATTAAAAAAATAAGTCTTGGGGTTTTAAATAAAGCTCAAAATGTTTATACAAAAACTTAATTTTTTAAAAAAAAATTACAAAAAAGTTTTTAGATGAGAGTTATAGAGCTACTTTACATAAAATAAAAGTAAAATTTAGTTCTAAATATTAAAATTTAAGAGACATTTTTTATGTGCTTTAGCGCCTTAAATTATACATTTTAAGTCAGTAAATCATTCACCCACACAAATGTATACACTGCTTGCTGACGAAAAGAAAATTTCATTCGAAGAAATGTCACTTTAGGTAATTAGTTACAGTCTTCTTAAATAAATCCCGCGTGAATATTCTTTTTTTGTGAATACATATAAGATAACATCGCTATTTTCGTCTCCTTCCTTGTAAAAGAAAACTTACTCACTACTCTCATCTCCTCATCCTTTTATTTAAATGAGGTCTCAGAACTAACAAAAGAATGACGTTTAAGTGCTGAAAAAGATGTCGGGAAAAAGAAAAGATAAATGTCAAGTGTTTACTCTTCCTTTTCTTGTGTTTTGCTTAAATGTTCGGAAAAAAGTTTTTGTATAACATATTTATCAGGTGAAGAGGAAAAAAAATGACTTGAATTTTTTTTATTGCATTTTAGATTTTTATCTTTTATTTGATCATTTGGGAAAACCAATGTAAATAAAAAAGATTGGGAATGGCATTAAATTTTTATTATTGAGAATAAAATAAGCAAATATTTAGAATATAATAATTTTTTTTGAAATATTCTTAACTATGTTTTTTTATTACTAATATTATTTCTATCCGAATTAGTATACAAAGCCTGAATTACTTTTAAGCGACGAATATTAATATGAACTGAAAATAGTTTTAATTTTATTATTATTATTTTTTTGGGGAATAAAATAAGGCAAATATTTAAATTCTAAAGAAAATTGAAATAGCCATAACTGGTTGTTCTTGATTTTTATTATTATTATTATTATTTTCTATTTTATTATTATTATTATTATTTTCTATTTTATTATTATTATTATTTTCTATTTTATTATTATTATTTTTATTTCTATTCCATTATTATTAATATTATTATCTCTATTCTATTATTAATACTATTATTTCTATGCGGATCTACATCACTTTTAAGTGATGACAAAGTATTTTTCTTTAAAGCATAAAAAGTTGAAGAAAGCAACAATTAAAATTTGTTTTCTGAAGCTCCAAATCAGAGATTTTGATTATGATTTAAACAAAACTATTGTCGTTCACATAAAGGATTTTCATCTACATATCTATTGTTTTTTCCCGAATACGACAATGGATTAATGAATAAACAAAGCTAATTATGCAATCACTTTCATTCATAGTAAATCAATTGTTTTTCGCAACTTTCATTTCTAAAACTTTTTAGCTTAAACTTTTGAAATCTCCATTTTTCCCCAAATTTCTTCTTAAACACTTTTTATTTTTAAAAATTCTTACTTTCCTAACAGAATGAAGATATTTTTTAAATTTTATGTTATTCAATATTCGTAATATTTTCAAAGATAAAAAACTGATCTACGAATTTTGTACTAGTTAGGTTACTGAATTGTTTAATTGAATCGACCGTTATAAAGAGAAGACATCCGGAATAGTTTCACAAATTCTTTTAATGGTTTCCCAGTTCTTCGGTATTGATATGTGTATTCCATTAGAAAATGGAGCACTTTTAACCCATTTACTACTAAGATCTCCATTTAGGGATTCTGAAATTTTGCGTTCACCACTAGGGGACCAGAAATACATTTGGTATGCTAGTAGTTTATTTCATTCTACATGCTTCAGTCAGTATTTGTACAGCAGAGAACGTGTTTTCTATGCTTCGGTTTTTTACAACAAATGAAAAAATTTGCTATTCGTTTGCAAATTAAACGGAACAGAATTGTCCACAGATTTTTGATGAATACATGGACATATATATATATTCGATGTATTATATTTTCAGTTTCGTTTGGTTTGGTTTATAAATTGTAATAAAATGTCATACCTAAGCAATTTAAAGGTAAAGTAAAAATCTCTTTTCTACACGATCTTTATTGAAGGAATTTTATTTACCATTTTATAACGAATCCCTTTTTCAAAAATATAATATATTTAAAAATTAAGGAATAATTTGAATATAATTACACTATTACACAACTTTTTCAAAGTTATATATATATATATATATATATATATATAAACGTATTCAGGCCAAAGGTTTTTTTTTTGCATTTAGTAAAGGAAGTAGCAGTTTTTTCATCAATTGTTCAACGTTGTATTCTCCCACTTTGAAGAATTTAATATATATAATTCTCCATTAATATTTTTGATTATATTATTTCAAACTATTTTTTTGTTTATTTTATTGGCTTTATATAATTAAAATTAGATAACATACAGTGAAGCACGTTCAAATAAGTCAATCTTAAATAACTCATTCGATATATATTATTTTCCTTCACTTTCATTTATGCATAAAAATTAAATCTAAATTTTATATAAGTTAATTTAAGTTATCAGGTTCATAAACTTATTAAATTTTGAATTTTCAATTAAATATGAGATTACTCTCTAAATATTAATATTCAGAAATATCTCTGTTAATGAAAGGAAAAGTTTAAATAAAACTAGGGCAGTGGTAGCTTGGTGGTAAGGTCTCGGTTCTTGAGCTGTAGAGTTTCAGGTTCAAGAATCGATTCCACCGATGAACCGTCGTGTTGGGGAGTCTGTTCCACCTTAAATCAGTCAGGTCAAATATGGATAAGGGGTAGTTTCATACATATTCACATAGGCAACGTCCCTTTCACAGCTTCAAAGTGAAATAATAAAAGGTAATAAAACTTTATAAGGAAAGGAAGGATTATTTTAAAGAGAAAAACAGGACAGTATTTTAGAGCTCACATAAAATTGCATACATTTTCTAGAGGAGAAAAAGGAAAACATAGAAAAGATCTAAAAGGGGGAAGTCCATACAGCAGCATGTGTGCGTTAGTTTATACGGCTAGAAAATACACAACCGACCTATTTTCAATAAAGAAAGACATATTTGGTCGGAATAAAAATGTTTGAAAATGTTCTCCACAATAAGTAGCCCAAAAATTATCTAGATATCTGAAAATATGTTCTTTCTTAGAGATCAATATCAATCCACCCTTTTCTTTCCTTTTCTTCGAAAAGATGCACTATAGTAACAGAAAATAGAATTATTTAAAAATCAAAAATTGCTACACAACTTAAATTTATATTAAAACCTTTTTTTGCATATGAGAAATTAATGCCTACAATAATTTATATTTAAAGCCTCAGTTAAATTTAAAATATTTCTAAGCAAAATTTGTTGCCGTTATTTAACAAGTCTGCATTATTTGTCAGTTGAAAACTTCACTGTATTTTTCCGTTTATTTATATATTGGTGAGCATCACCGATAAATCATCTATGTTTATTTTAGTTATAGACTAAATCGATAAGATTCTGAGCAATTATGTAATGGCACATAGTGGTTTTAAAGATACCTTACAGTACTCACGCACTTTATATAGTTATGCATAAATTTCAGAATGTCTTAAATTATATTTCAAGGATTTTGAGGATGAGAAGCTTCCAGGATGTTGGTTGGTTCTCTCTACCCTAATGGGCTTAGAAAAAATGTGTGATCAGCTGCACTCTGCTGATGAAGAAATATGCCTCTTAAGGTAGGGGTGTATCTTATCCGGTGAAGATCTTTACGAAATCTTAGTTATCATAAATGTAGTTGCCATATTTCCGTCAGACAGATTTTTCAGTCTACATCCAGAATTGAGTCGAGGTAATTATTTATAGTTATATTTCAATAAAACCAGAGCTGAGAATGTGAAGGAACTTCTAGAATAGTGGTTGGTTTTCTCTTCCTTGTTAAAATCATAAAATTTTGAGATTTCTCCCACTGATCGTTGTATCTCTTAAGGGAAATCCGTATCATAGCTAATTATGGTCATTAGGATTCAACTATAATTGCCATTTTATGGCTGTAGAGAATTTTTTCCCTCATTTTAACCACAGTTGCCATGCAAATAAGCAGATTAAATTACTTCTAGAGACAAAGTCAAGTTGATGCTACCTTGTTAAAGGTTACTAAATTGATGATAGGTCGTACCTTTTTGTTTTCTGTGAATGGAAGAATTTTCATCCATTTTAATTTACAGGTAATTATATAACAAGATAATAGAAATTTCTTTTTAATTTTCTAAAAAATAAATCAAAAAGTAAAATTGATGAACGAAACATGAGTAAAAGACGTGGACAGAATTTCATAAACATATCTTTTACAGATATTTCATCTGAGACAACAACAGAATTTGATATGATGAAACTCTATCGATTCCAAAATATTATATTATATTACGCTATCAATTAAAGTTGGTGAATTGTGTCTTTCATTTTTATAATAATAATTTCTTAAGTACTAAATTATGAATTTTTTTTTTTGTATATTTTTATCCTCTGTTTAATCAATATTGGAATTATTTGCAAGAAAAATTTGCTAGCATAATAAGATAAGTATGAATGAATTATTTATGAAGATAATTCAGAAGCCGGTGAGAAATTCTTTTAGAACTCCCGATCATCGAAGAAAGCAGCGAGAAGAAAGAAAAGTAACATGCATAAAACATTTTATTACAATCCCTTTGATGTTTAGCAAAAATTATTTTGACCAACTTTTTTTTCATATGATAGTAGATAAGAGTGCATTGTGAAATTATTTAATCTATAAGTAAAAGTAGATATTGACATAAAAATGGTAACTTGACCAAACTTAGTTATCTATTAAACAATGAAAACATTTATCGATTTTAGAGCTTATTGCTATTTTTCAATGATTGGAAATGCGTGCAAATGATATATTAAAAAATCATTTAGTAATATTGGTTTAGTTGTAAATAGCTTTCATTATGTAAAAATGATTGAAAAAGAATGTGAAATTTGTAAACATAAATTTGTACGCTCCTTACTAATGATACAATAATGTTTTTTCGTATAAGAATAAGAAGAAGGCAATAATAACGATTCCATTTCTCTTACTATTTCTCTCATAACTTTCTCTCACTATTTAACTCAATTATTCTCACCATATGGCATGTTGATCATTATCGAAATCAACCTCATAGTATTTAGGGTAATTGTATGAAGTTCTATTCTGACATTTCCCTGTCTGTTCCATTAATGGCATGTCATTAGAATGTCACTTTATAGAAATACGTGAAGTGTTATTCTATAGAATGATAGAACAAGTAGGGTCATTCCATAAAATAATATATCAATATAGTGTTAGAGGACTAATTTGCAAGATTTTCAAATCACATTAGAATTCATGGGAAAAAAAGTGAAGAGCAAAGTTTTCATTTTTGCTGCGCGTTTGGATAATGATGACTTATTGGACAAAATTAATATAAAGTATAATTATAATATCCGGTTTCTAAATTTAATTTAAACTGTATGATATTTCAAGCGAAGCTGATTGATGTCACTTGAAATGAGCTTAGATTTCTTACCCTTTCATATTAGAATTTTAAGAAAGGAAACCAAAGAGCAGCATTGTCATATATAACATCAACTATATCTATTATCTTCGTTATAATAAGAATTTCAACACAAAACTGTTTTTTGTGTGCACATACAAGACAATGAAGAAAAATACATTCCCTTACTACTTATACATGGGCGTTTAGATACAATTCCCTCTGTTACGAACTCAAATGCAATATTGCCTTATTCGTGTACAGTATCAAGTAAATAAAGATAAACATAACAGCTAATTAAACGCACATGTATATTTAAATTGAATTTTTTGTGCTATAAACTGGTAATAAAAAAGTGTATAAAAATAATTAAAAGATTCTACCCAAAATAAAATTGCGAAAGCATAAATAATCATCGAGATTACATATACTACAATAAATATGTAAAATTTATAGAACTGTAAGTGTATAGATTCATGTACTTTAATAAATATTCTCATGCCCATAAATTAAGGATAACGCAAGTTCAGAAAAAGAAAGATTCAGAAGCAAAACAAACTATACTTATTTGTAAAGCCTATTTATTATTAAAGCTTATTTATTAACAAAAGGTAAAGAGCAAAAAATATCCTAAATGTTTAATATCATTAATAAAAATTGCGATTCTTTGTTCCCTGGAACAATGACAAAAATATTTACAAAGGCCAATACTGTATGTCTTTTATGATAATTATTACATAATATGTTTCCCAGAAGATGCAATGCAGTCCATACAACGTGTAGGCATGCTGAGTATCAAATTATCAATCTGATCTTGGAGAATATTACACCACTCCGCAGACAATGCTCTCCGAAGTTCTGGTATGCATGTAGGATGTGATTGACGGGCTACAACTCACCGTCAAAGCATGTTCCACACATGCTGTACTGCATTTAAGTCCGATGAGAAAACTGACCAATCCGTACGGTGTTATCCTCGGGTCGAAGACCCACATTTAGGATGTTTGCTCTGTGAGAACGGGCATTGTCATCCGCTAACACGTATTCTGTGCCCATATTGCCCCGAAACAAACGTACATGTTTTTCACAGAATGGAGTCCCGACAGATTTGGCTTGCTATGGCTCCAGCTGGAAAATGCAGGTCAGTTCTGGAAACTAGAATAATTCCTTCCCAATCGATCAATTCTGCACAACCGTAACAGTTTTGTTCAATGATGTTCTCTTGGTGGTATTGAGTACCTGGGGAGAATCAGACTGAAAGCTAAACCTGGGATCGTTGGAAAAAATCTCATAAGCCCACTTTTGCGGTGTTAGCAATACATGCTCTCCACTTCAGTCTAACCGTAGGCGACAGTGAGTTGTAGTAAGTGAAACACTTCTGAAAGGCCTACGAGCATATAGACCAGAGGTTCCAAACCTTTTTTGAATTGGCGCCCCCTTTTCTAATGAATATTTCAATATCGCCCCCCCATCTCCCTCTCTAGATAAATAAGAGCGTACATAATGCATGGTGAAAACAGGAATTTAAAAAAATTCTAATAGATACAATATTATTGGAATTGAAACGCTACCGAATTTCTTCTTTAATTAAAAAAAGAGGAATAAAAATTTTAGCTTACCTGTCATAAGAATAGGCAGGGATTTTGATACGAATTAATTCATTATAAACTATTGCTTTCTAAATAAATAAATTTACAGTTTCCGAGTTCCGTCAAAACTCATACTTAATTATATTAATAAGCATTTTTATTCAAATTTATAACTTAATGAGAATGCTGAATTTGATACATTTTAAGGAACTTGTTAATATCAGGCTCGATTTCACTTTAAAACAATCGTAAGTGGCCACGTTCAGTGATATGGAACCGATTCTCTTTTTCGTTATGTTGCCTCAGCACTAAATCCACATTCTGCTAAATATGAAGAGGGAATGCTATCAGAAGTCGTTGAACAATCTACCATAATCCTGAATGCAGTAGCAAAATAGACTTCTGCAGAAAAAATTCTTGAATTTAAATTTTAAATCCTCATTTGTCGTCAGTTCTATTAGTTCATATTCTAACTGAGGTGATCCTACTGTGTTGACATTGGAAAAATGATCCAAAATCCTGTCTGGTCTGTCCATGCTTAAAATGTCCTGGGATCGCTCCTTGAAATTATATACTACATTTGGTTAATCCTCTAACACTCCTTCGTGCCATATCAATGCCCCCTAATTTTCTCTGAGTCTTTTACCTCCCCCCTGAAAGCTTCAAACGCCTACAAGGGGGAATTATCGCTTACGTTGGGAACCTATGATATAGAACATCTTGAAACTGGAGCGACAGTTTCAAGTTAGATATATTCACATTGATGAAACTGATATTATACAAGGTAATGTCAGTTTCATCTGGTGGCTTCAGGCAATTTGCATTTAATTTTTGAAGATGTGTGTAGTCATTTTACAGTTTATTTATATATTTTAGAGTTCTATTCCTTGTGACTTTGAATTATCTTTAATTTATGGACATGAGTGTATATAGAATATGTAAAATTTATAGATAAATCAACTAAAATGCTCTAGCATGAAGAAAAATTTATTTTTAAAATTCTAAAATCTTGTTAAGAGTGTAAATAAACAGAATGGAAATGTGAAAAAAGTCATATATATTTAATTTTACTTCCGTAAAAATCGTGTTTTTCCTATGAAGGATCTATATATATAGTTATGATTAAAATTATGATTAAAAATAACATAAATGGAGGATAATTAATCAAAAGACACCAAAGTTTCCTCCACCCCATGTATATTAATTCGAATTGAAGGCAATAAATGAACATGATTCAAAAGCAATACTTCCATTAATCATGTAGCTAAAAAGGAAATAAGATTTAATGCAAAAATATATGAATACTAGAGAAATATTGTATAAATATGTATTAGTAAAATATATGATAGACTTTGTTATGAAAATAAAATCATAAAGAGGAGGTACAAGAAATCGCGACGCTCGAAAAAGAAGTAAAACATAAATTAATAAGAATATCTTCTTATACTGTGAATTAAAAAGGGGATGCAATGTATAACAGATATTGATCATGGCAAAATAAAAAGACGAAAATGATTTATTCACTTTTAATGAATTAATTAAGCGCTCTTTCTTCCTTTAATATTAATCGTCTTCGCTCTGTTTTGCAAGCGGCTCATTTAAAAGAAATTTATTCATGAATAAATAATATTTCACTCTATTTTATTGGACTGTTGCATTTACACGCTGCACTGATTATTAATCTTCTAGTGACTTTTCACAGTACATTTTCTGTTTCTTAATTTGATTTAGATTTTTATAACTACGTATGGATCGAATACATTGGAACCTCGCTTAATAGATATAACTGTATCCCGAGTCTTACTGGTAAGGCAAAACATTCATCAAGGAAAAAAACCTTTCAATTGGAAATCAACGTAAAATTGGAAAAAAAATGTATTCCATTTCGGGAAATAAAAAATACTTAAACAAGCTTATAATCGTATAATTTACTATTGATAATGCATGTTTCTCTTTTACAAGAAAGTTGTCTAATCTCATTTGCCTTTAAATAAGTTTCAAAATTTTGGCAAAAATTACACGTTCTGTTACGTTAAATGAACCTGTAACATCCTTAGTTGTTTTCACATTAGTTTCAAGATTCCCAATGCATAAGGCAATAACTGCCCATGGTTTCAGCATCTCTCTTATATCACTGTAAGGTTATTACTGTATTAAGTATGCTGTCCGAACTAATTCTCCTTCACAGCTTTTTGCTGAGACACTGAATGCAAATCCATAAATTCTTCAATCGTTCTGGTTATATTTTTTCTGTAATTCATCGTTGCTCCGATATATAGCTCCCTCGTCATAAACAAAACAATATCATCTATTAAGGCTCAACAGACACTTGCTCAAATACTTCAAAGTCGCGTTCGAAGATGCAACCCTATCAAAACTTCTTCCATGTAGATATCTTTTCTATAAAGCTGTCAAAGAAGACGAAGACGTTACATTACTTTACGTTATCCATTATATAACGGAAGCATGGCGATTTGACGTTATGGTGTGTCTGTTACTCCTCTTTTTTTGAAACATCACTCGTTAGGTAAATATATCTTTTACGTTATGTTTTGCTCATTAAACTAAGTTTGGCTGCAGACTTACGAACTTCATTTTTATTAATATTCCAAAAATCACATATTTCACATAATATAAACACATTACATACAATACGTATTTCTAACTATTTATTGTTTCATTAGTGTGATGCTTTGCAATTACGATACAATGATTTCCCATGATTTCAGCATCTTTCATTTCATTGGAAGGTTAAGTAAATAACCCCTTGCTCTCTGGACCAAACATCATCATCAGCTTTTTACTGTGACACATATTCATAAGTGCTTTGATTATTCTTGTTACGTTCTTCATGCATTTCATCGTTGCTTTAATCTCTAACTTCACAATTTTAAATAGATACTCAACTTCACTTACTAAGGCTCCACAAAAACTTGCACAGTTACCCCAGAGTCGCATTCAACCATTCTTCTCTGCTTACGATATGATAATTGCCCATGATTTCAGCATCTCTCTAATTTCACTGGTAGGTTATTTCCATATTGAGTATGTCTTCCTTTGAAAATCTCATCCGCAACTTTTTACTTTGCCATAGAATGCTCAGCTATAAGTGTTTCGATCGTTCTGGTTACGTTCGTAATGTATCTCATCGCTGCTTCCATCTCTAGCCCCACAGTTTTAAATTGATTCACAACCTCATTGATTATAAAACTTCTCAGAAACTTGCTCAAATTCCTCGGACTCGTGTTCAACCATGCTATGCTATCAAAATTTCTATGTAGACATAAGATTCTTTTCAAAGTCCAAACGAAAACAGATAAATCCGATGTGAAACATTATGATGTATCTAACCACTCACAGCCTATTCTGCGAAACATAGCTCGCAAAGTGATTTTTTTTCTACAGTTTGCTTTACTCATTATTTGAAGTACACGTTAAGCTAAGTTTCATTATAGACCTGATAACTTTATTTTTATGATAGATAAAAAAATCACATAACACAATAACCACATACAATACGTATTTTTATTTATGTTATTCCTATTTTGAAAATTCGGTTAATATATAACTGCATTTTTTTAAAAAAAACAGTATGCTACTTGGAATTTGTAAATTAGCCATTAGTCATTATAGCATAACGCCAAGCTCACTATAAATGTAATTGATGAAAATGCTTTTCAATATTTCCTACATCTGTATAAGGAAATATATAAAATTTTATACATATCTGATAAACGGTGATTAAGGGAAGGTATTTCTTAAATGAGTTGAATGCTCTTCTAGCATATCAAGTCTCTGTGCAATCCTATCACCTCATTAAAGCTAAGTGTTGCACGATCTAAAGCACACACTGGTTGACTAGTGATGCTAAATGTCGCAACTGATCGTAATGAATCAGGAAGGGAGCTATAATCCGATTGTCCATTACTATCGACCCTCCCTCCTAGAATGAACCCCCTATAAATTCCAGAACATTCATCAATAGCTTCTAAGACCCTGAATGGCTGAAATAAGTCATGTGAATTAATCTTCACGAGATCAGCCCTATTCGCCATAGGGTCATTAGATAATGAATTGTGAGAAATGTGCTCTGTTATACAAAAGAAATATTTCGAACTTCCTTGAAATTGCTTTCATCATTTAAAAGAATATAATTACGAAATACTATACTTTCAGAAATTGTAGAAGTTTTTGTTGTTGATTAATAAAAAGGATTGGCTGTAGCAATCATTTAAAGTGATATTTGGCATAAATTAAAGAACAAGCTCTTAAAAGAAAATTTTGGATATCTCTTATTTATTTCTGAAGATACGTTTTATCATGTATTTAAAAAAAAATGAAAGCAAAATTTATATATGCACTCTTAAAGCTCTTGGTAAATTCTCTTGACATTTTGAATTTATATGATACTACTAATAATTATGTTAAAGGAAATTATATTAAACGAATAAAAGTAAGCATCAATAATCTATTTTTTTGGCGTTTTACTTTTCTTTTAGCATTGTGAAATGCTGATAATTTTCTCTAAAAATCTAAAACTCATATATAGATAATTTGTCGATAATTTTTTACATTAAAGAATTAAACTTTAATTGCACCACCCTTAATATATATTTGCACTAAGAGTCTTCTCGCATACTTAAATAGGATATTATAATTTTTTATATAAAGATAATCAAGAAAAAATTATGTCTTTATTTTTTTTTTCTAGCTATTCAGATGACAAAGAGCTTTCTACACTCGGAAAGTTAACCCTTTATTTACTGACTGGGTTTAAATCTGACTAATACATACAGCTATTTTTTCTGATAGTTAAAAACTTGGAGAATGTAACTCGTACTGCAAATAGTTAATATCAGCTAAAAGTAAATATTAAAATTTTAATTACTAAATTAGTTAAGATATTTCGATTAATTAAATCTAATTCTTATATTCCCTGGGATTATTCTGCAAGCAAACTTAACTAATGGTGAAAAACTCAAACTCAAATTTTATGGTGAAATAATTCGATAAATAAAGGGGTAATCGCTCTATTTATAATATTTTTCTATCTTTTCCAGTCAGTAGGCAAAGCATTTTATGAACATTATTTATGAGTTGACATATCATGATTATTTTGTGTTTATTTTTCAATAAGATGTCTGTATCAGTAACTCACGTTTATATATCGAAATTAAATATTTGGTGATAAATAAAGAAACCATCTGAAATTTTGTTTAAAAATGAAATAAAATTTTCAATAAGAAATATCAGAAATAGCTATTTTTTTAAGGAGAAACTAAAAACAGAACTACCTATTTTTTATAATCTTTGGATAGAAAAAGTTCTCCAACAGTTCACAATTGTTCCTACTTTTTACTATTTACCATAAATATTTTTTTTATAAAACAATGGGTAGTTATTTTCTCCTCTAATTATAATATTTTTTACTCTAAAATTTTATGCTTCTGCATCGTTCAAAAGGACTTATTTTTCAGAAAACTGTGAAAAACTAAAAATTTTACATTTCTTGAAGATTCATCTAGAAATGTCATTTCTTGAATGTTATATGCTTGTTAACTCACTGTATATTTTGCTTTTAATAATTGAATTTTTGACATAAGAATCTTTTTGTTCTCAGAATGCAATCAAAAATGTTAATGTCAGAAGTATATTTAATATAAAATTACTTTAAATTATTATGCATGTTGTTTTTGCAGCATATCCACATTATATTGAATTCAAACCAAGTTCAAGATATTGGGGAAAGAGGGGTGGAGTAGCCTTTAAGGGTAAAGTTTCCCCTGTATTTGAAGGCAGAAGTCTGACTTCTGCTCAAATGCAGATGACACTCACTTGTGGAATGGTGGAGTTGGGCTTTTTCATACACCTCATAGATAAAACAAAAATAAAGAAAAGCCTTGCCTAAACCGTGATTTGAAACTGAGACGCCCCATAGGCCGGGAAGCTGACTTATGCTTGTTTAATGTGTAATTGCCATGTATGTCATAAATGTATTTTCTTATAAATAATGAAATTAAGAAAAACTGTTATAGTCTGGATATAATTAACCTTGGATGGCAAATCCTTGATTTGTTTCTTCGCCAAAAATAAATAAATAAAAGACGAATTCGTAAAAAAAAAAACTTTCAATAATAATAATCATGAATACTATCTACAGATACCTCGAAGATTGTGGTGAATTTCTGATTAGATCTTCATCCTATCCGGAATGAGATTAAAGACTAAAAAGAGAAAAGGAAGAAAAAAATGTACTCACAATAGTTTGATCCAGTGTAAGAATCATCTTGAGCAATGAATCATTTGGGCTGGAATTATTTTTCTTTTGTCATTTGTACATCCTTATTTTACTATTTATAGCTATTAAAAATTACAGTGGAAGAATTGTTATTGAAAATATAATCATAATATATACTACCATTTTATTATAGTAATTTATATATTTATTTATAATGAAAATAAAAATATGAATTGCAACTTTTTGGTGGTATAATAGAAAACGCGATCCAAGGTGCAATTATCTGCGATGCTTGGTTTTCAAGTTTTAATTTTTGTAAATGTTTATATGTAGATGTTATTAAAATTTATAACACTTTAGGAAAAAAAATGTCAAAAAATGAATAATATCAGAAATTTCATTATTTTATCGACAATTCATTTTTTAATGAAAGGGGGTGATTATTTTATTGCTGATATTTACGTAGTAAAATTTTAAAACCTCTGAATTATATGAAGCATTTTCGATGGAATATATGCATTTTATACATTTTGGAGGAATTTTAATGTAAAATTTTATAAATAAATCTGAAATGAAAAAATACGATTTCTTCCATTTAAATTTCTTCCTATAAGATATTTTTTGTAGTATGACCAGGTTATTGCATTTTACATTCTAAATTTTTGACACATACATTACAGGGAACTGATTTAAAATTTAAATATGTCATATTGTCATGGGCAACATGTTTCTATTATTTCAATACTACTGTTCATCATCATACTATGGTTTATTTCAAAGATTATATCTCATCATTGCCGGCGTCCTGGCTTAGGGGTAGGGCATTTTCCCCGTGATCTGTTCATCCTGGGTTCGTGTCACGGTTCGGACATGGTTGTTTTTATCTATGTTCTGTCTGTGAGGCGTGTGAATGAGCCCCCTTGTAAAAAGTGTTTGTGCAAGCGAATGTGTGTATCATCTTCATATGAGCTAGAAGTCAGACTTCTGCCCTCTGAGTAGTCAGGGGCCTTTATCCTCAGAAGCAGCTGCACCTACTTTCAGTGGAAACACGGACACGACATCATCATATATCATCAATATTATTCCAGCCAAATAAATATATTTCTATTGAAATTTAATTAGGCTATGAATTTTCTAATTATACACTACCATATGTATGATGATACATGAATACGGAATATCATCTTCATATCCGACCCGTTATCTATTTTTTTCCATCTCTTGCATTAATCATTTTTGTATTGTTTAGAGCATTTATTATTTTTATAAAACCCTATACAACTCACTATTTTATGATACTATACTTTTTCTGTAAGTTTATTTTTCTTTTCCTTTAGTTTGCATCTAACATAAAAGACTGTACACATATCCTTTGACAAACCATTGAACATTACAAAGATAAAGGATGCCCCTATTTATTTTCAAATTTATTCATATAAAATATAAAATAAAATTATCTTCATGTTTAAGGAATTGTACAATATTATATAATAATATGTTTTTAACTACTTAGAGGAATTATTTCAATCTTATGATCCAATTACTTGAAAAATAATAGAATGAAAAGTGTAATTTTAAACCTGAATTTATAAACCAGAAAAATGTGAATGAAATAATTTGAAGTTTTTAATTGTCATAGTATGCCTTTATTTTATGAATTAAATGAAACAAGAATTAGTAAAGGCTTCAAAATAGAAATGATATTTTTTTGTCTTAAGATATAATTATTGAGTTTCAATTTTTTTTTCTGTTCACATATATATTTTTTAAAATTTTGTCTATAGAAAATAATACCGAAATCTTTTAATGAAACAACTCTATTTTGGATAGATTTTAATAATATTAGGCACTAATTTAAAGACAATTTATGAAACTAATAAAACTTTGTTTCAGATATATAAAAATAATTTTTTTTTTTTTAAATCAGTTTTAACAGTAACCAGAACAAGTTTTTGCTCATGTTTCAGCTTGATGTGCATTGCCACATATATTTTGAAATAACAATGAATTACAGAACTGTATAATTAATTCAACAGGTAAATAATTTTCTTAGTAAAAAATGATTTTCAGTTTGAATTTTTAAAATTTTTTTTTAACAATAACATATAAAAAATATTCATAATTTAATTTCACCTAATGGTCAAATTTTATGAATGAATTTAAAATTGGCACATTTTATGAGCTACATGTCTTGTTCGGAAATAAAAAATGATTTATGATTTTCAGTTAACATGAAATTAAGTAAAATTAAGAAACTCATATAAAGTTAATAATTCTATATAGAAAGCATCATAAAAATTTCGATGTAATTTTTATTAACTGTTCTTAAAAATCTTATTTCACTTAATAAATACATGCTATGATGTCACAGTTTTTGAATATTATAATACGAGATAAGATTTAAAAAAATAGCTTGGAATTCAATTTTGATATAATTTTTTTAATTAACTTTTTTATCCTAAAAAAACTCTTAAGCAAACTCGGTTATTCTTTCTTGTGTTTCTTAAGTATGTTTTTCGTATTATCAATATTTCAGAATTTACATACTAAACGCTTATAAACATATCAAAACTATTTTCAACTTTTTAATTTATTGAAATTTCTTTACTTAATCTGGTAGATAGATTCCCTCAAATCAAAGTATTTAGAAAAATATCAATGTTTTTTAATGAGAAGGAAATTTTAAATGAATACTTTGTTAAATGTGAAAAATTCTAAATACGTTTGACAGAAAATTGGATACAGATAAGGAGATATATGTTTATTAAAGGCCATAAAAATTATACTGATAAGATTCTTTTATTACCACAAATTCTAAATCTTTAAAAGAAAAAGTTTATAATTAGTACTTATTGTAAAATAGTTGGAAATAATAATGTAAGCTTTATTATATATAAATTATCAGTTAATAAAGATAAGAAGATATAAATATTGCATTTGAACCAATATTGGGGAAATTAATATCCAATGTTTATCAACTTTATTACATCTAATCTTCCAATGTATTAATAAAGTAATACATTTAGGAAACATTAAAATTAAATTTATCGATGTAATTGCTTAAAGATATTAGCCTATAACTGTTTCTCTGAAAATGTCTAGATAACTATATGCAACGCCGTCTGTAGGCATTATAATTGGTTATCATTTTCTATAATCTCAAAACTAATATAAACCTTAAATGCAAATAAAAATATTAACTATTTATGAAAAAGACTAATAAGTACGTGATAAAACAATTTCAGCTATGGAATCGGCGAAAAATACAACCCGAAAATAATTTCCTTCATTGAAAGATAAAAGATAATTTGTTAGCTAAATCGATAGGAAGAAGCTATCAGAAAAGCCCTGCATATAAAACAAGATGAAATTTTGATGAAATAGCTGCAGCTAAAATGCTGTATATCGAAAAGAAAATAAAAATAACATGAGAGATCCAATAATTTGAGAAGAGGAGAGTAGCTAGTATATATTAGAATTAAGCATCGGTATAAAATTTTAGTAAACCTAACATTTCGCATTTTATAACACTGACGATATAATAAATCTTATAATAGATAATATCATAGAGTGACCCTTTTGCATATTATGCCAAAATCTGCCTTCAGACTTCTCAAAAATTTAAAGCAATGTGATATAAAATTTTATATCCTGATATAAAAGAAGATAATTTATTTTCAGAAAAGTGCTTTGGACACTGAATACTAATTTTAAAAGAAAAGTAAAAATACTGTAACTTTCGAAACTAATAAATATTTCAGAACTGTTTCTTTCTTACATTTAAAATTCACCTTCTTCATTTCTACTCCACTTGAGATAAAGAATGTACATCATTTTTTTTCTTCTAATAAATGGTTTTACCGCTTTCGACAGTGAGATTAAAAAATAATACTCTGCTATTTTTGGCGATCTTTCCCTTTCTCTTCATAAATATGTTATAATAAAAATCTCTTCTTCACACTTAAGAGGAATACAGATATAGTAAGGATAGACAAGTAAAAAAATTCTTTTTTTTTGTCTTCATATTATTTCTTTATTAGTATTGAAATCTCATTTAAATAAAGGGATGAAAAGATGTTTTGAATAAACTCTTTCTCAAAGGAAGAAAGCAAAAATATATGCCTTGCCTTATGTTTTATTCATAAACTGAAGTCCAGTTGTACCTTTTTTTATTAGTTTTTATAGAAATTCCAAACAATTAACTAGCTAAAGTGACATTTATGTATAGTATAGTCCAGTTGTACTTTATCCTCTAAGTTATTTTTTAATGTTTAAAACGCATTATTCAATACATGATTCATTATTAAAAATGATACATGACGCATTATTAAATACATGAACATAAGGTTAAATTGTCTATTGTAATAAATGTTTTTTCAGCAAATAAAAAATATTTATTGCATATTTTATAAAGATAGAAGATGTAATTAATTTTTATCAACATAACAGCGAAATTTAAATAAATTTAATGCCAACTTCCTAAATATTCTTAAAAAATATTAGCTTTAAAATAATATTTTTAAAAACATTCACAAATTATACAGGTCTTATGGAAGGAAATGCTTTTATTTATGAAATGCATTAACACGGGCTGAAATTTTCTATTGTCACAAATGATTTTTCAGTAAATAAAAAAAAACATTTATTGCAATTTTTTATGAAGGTAGATAATTAGCTAGATATTAGTTGGATAGAGAATATAATTATTTTTTTTATAAATACCTATAATGGCAAAACTCAGGCGAAATTTAATGCCATTTTCCTAAATATTAAAAAAAAGATTTAAAATGATATTTATAAAAAATCAAAAATTAAACGAGTATTCGGAAATGATATTTTTTATTTATTAAATATATGAACATGAAGTTAAATTTCCGGCTGTAAGAAATTTTTTTTCAGTAAATGAAAAAAAAAAAATAATTTCTTGTAAGTTTTTATGCATATAACGAATGGAATTAATTTTTTGTTAATAATTATAACCACGAAATTCTAATGTATTTGACGGCAAATTTTCTAAATATCAAAAATTAAAATAGCTTTAAAATAGTTTTTGAAGGAATTCAAAAAATACACAGGTATTCTGAAAGAATTCGTTTTTGATAATGTTCATTCACATTGTCTATTTTTAGATAAACTTCATAGAAGCTAAATTAAAATTTGAAGTATGAAATAGAAAACAATTTGACATCTGTTATTTCAAACATGAACTCAAGCTTTTTTTCCCTTTTAAATGTCGTATTCATCATGAAAGCAGTGACTTGCAGATATAAAAAACCTATTAATGGCTTTAAAAAATTCTGAGAATGTAATTGAAAAAATTGTGTAGCTGGATCTTTGCACGTTCATGGAAATGAGAGACACTGGTAAGGAATTGATCAGTCTACGACCAAAATACATAACTGTGTAATGTTAGGAAAGAAGACATTAAAATGTATGATATTAAAAAAAAAATGTTACAGATTTTTTTTTTCAAATTTTCTGAAATGTATTCCAAGCTATGCATACCAAAAATTTTACATCGTACTTAAAAAGCAATTGCATATTTATCCCATTAAAACTGCTTTAGACATTGAATGTTTAAAAGAAAAAAAAAGTTAGTAAAAATGTGCAAACTTAAAAATATTTCAGACTCCTTTTTTTTGACAATAAGTATTCACCTTCACTTATTCCACTATTCTGGAGAGGGAAAACGAATATTATTTCATCTTATTTCTTTTAGCATATTTTCTTTAGTTTACCAATAAGGAGAAAAATGATAGGCGTCGCTATTTATGACGATTTTTTCCCCTTCGTTTGTTAAACATGTAATACGAAAACTTTTTCCCTAACACTCAAGAAAAACACACAAAAAAAATAAGAGCAAACACTTGACAAAGCTTTTTTCCCAACCTCAATCTTTTTTTTTTTCCTTTTTTTTTTGTTATATTTTTTCTTCACTTAAACGTCATTCTTTTGTTAGCTCTGAAGCCTCATTTAAATGAAAGGATGAGATCCAAGAGTAAGTTGCTCTTTCCACGGGACGAAATAAGAACTTCATAATCTTATATTTTACTCACAAAACTAAAAATGGTATTCAGAGAAGTTTCGGTTGACATATTTTTTTAAATAATTAACTTTCTGAAAAAACATTCAGATACATATAATCTAGTTGTGCTTTCTTCACAAGTTCTTTTCTTTAAGTTCTTTTTATGATGCGGTGTGCCAAGCTATTAAATCCAATCATATGAAATAAAAAAAATTACGTGCAAAAATAAATTTTAAAATATCAAATGAAAAAAAAATTTTCATTTAAAAATTCCAAATAAAATTTAACTTTGATTAAAAACCAGAGAGTGAGATACTAGTTAAATTGAAATGGATAATTTCTTACAACTTGAAAAGCTAGGATGAACTTAAAAAATTACTTAAAAGAATTGAATAGTTTTTTTAGTTTATATTTTTACGTCATTACGTAGTTTCTTGAATTTACGTAGATACAAAGTTTCTTTGGATTTATATTATGAAAAAAAATTACATATAGTGCTTATATTCTTTGTCAAAAAGGTAAAGAAGAATTTTGAGATGAAAATGTGCTTCTATAAGCTTCACTAAGAATGCAAAACGAAAAACTTTAAACTTTTAGATAAAATTTTTTTAATTAATGTAGTGTGACGAAAAACTCATCATGATTTAGTTTATTAATTGACCTATAGACAAGTTGGAACAGTGAGCGTTATCTGTTTAAATGCATGATATCATGCTATTTAAAAGCATTTTTTTTATTGTATCGCATTTTGTTTCCAGCGGGCTCCTAAATACGAAGAACTTTGTAATAATTGTGTATGGTCAGCCTTTTGAAATATTTATAAAAGCCCTCAAGTCAATCTAATTATTGGGTTGGGGAATAAGTTCGTAGCGTTTTTATATTTACGTTGTTTTCCAAATATCTCTTTTGCTGTTTGGCAAAGTGTATAGTATTCATTTGATAGAGCTCTTTCTGCTCTACAAAACTGTGCTAATATTTTTTTTTGAGTAATTTAATTTGTAATTACTTTTAAGGCTTAGGAATGGAATATCCAGGAGGTAAAAATCAACATTTTTGACACCTGCTCTTCTTCGCTTTTCATCCAGGCCAAAAAACTGCTTAAGCAGCACGGGCAATTGCAACGAATACGGAGAAGGTGTCATAAACAAGTCTGCAACACGAAAATGGTCAAGCCTGACCTCCTTCCAAAGAAGACCATGATCTGCGTTTGGAGGGAGGGGGGACTGGCAGGGCATGGTGAGCTGGGAAATGCTTGAAAGTCATGGTCACCAAGTGGCTCTATATAGCCCAGCAACACCTCATGAAAGATGCTATGCGATTGAAAATACGCCATCGACAAGACCAAACCATACTCTTTTACGACAACGCCAGGCCCCATGTTGTACAAGTCATCAAAGCCGTACTCCAAGAGTTGAATGGAGGTATTTTAGCATACCCCGTATTCTCCGGATCTTGCGCCGTCGGATCACCCTCTTTTCAGCTCCCTGTCGAACTATATGAGGGGCGTTACCTTCGACAATAAAGATTGCCTTAAAAACCAGATCGGGTGATTTTTGGGGGAACGGCAACGACAAATCGGTCGAGAGGTGGGAGGAGGCCGTATATAATAGTGGAGAATACGTAATCGATTGTTATTACTAATGATTTTCTTTAAAAAATGTCTTTGATAAAAACGCTACGAACTTATTCCCCAACCCAATAAAATGAAAGCATACAAATGTTTTATGGCATAAAAACACTCCAGTCGCTCAATGATCATAATCTGAAACATCTATAGTTTTAACAAGGCTACCGCATAAAATACGTCACTATGTTCAATCGGAATTTTCCAAATTCTTCTAATCCACTACCTATTTCAATGTGAAATGACGTTTGGAGATACAAAGTTTCTTTGGAATTATAATACAAAACAAATATGATGCTTATATTCTTTGTCAAAAATATAAAGAACATTTCTGAAATGATAATGAGCTTCTACTTCACCAGATTGATTCATGTGACGTATACGTAGTATAGAGAAAATATAATAATAATCAAAAATTTCGTACTCAAGATTTTGAGGAATCTTTACTACCTCCTCGAGTTCGGCAAACATATTTTTTTGGAAAATATCATCAGCAGTACAGAAATTGTCAAAGTTTGAGATAAAACCAATAAATGGTTTACTGTCTGTCGATCTGAACTTTCAGAAAGATTTTGATGCAATAATTCAAAAACACCGTTCTAAGTATATGAAATCAAATATGAAATTTTGGGGAAAAAAAAACTGCGCACTTTGTATCAAATCTTTTTTTCAACTGACCCAGAAAAAGTTCAGATCTAAAGCACAAATTGGACTTTTAGATGCTATTATCCACATAACAGAGATTAACCACTGAATAATTCGCCAAGAATCACATGATAGATTAAGTAAAAATGCTAAACTGATGCCAAAAAATATTACATAAGTTTTGTGCCTTATTATCGTACAAGGCATTCTCTGGCATGATAAGTTCCTTAAGAAACATGAGAGAAGGTTTTGATTTTATTGTTATTGCAAGTTTCAAAGCAGGTATATCAAATTACAATGGTATCAATATCAACTAAATAAGGCTTGGTATCATTATCAATTTTTAAATCCATGAGCAACAATGATACAGAAAATAAGTGATAGGACATAATTCAAAAGTTTATGGCAAACATTCGAGAGCGACTTTACAATTTCAAGCAATTACAATCTCTATCATGTGATGCATTTTTTTTTCAAGATATTTTGAATCAAAATGTAATTTTTCATATTTTCTAGAAATGATTTATTTCATAGTATCAGTATTAGTATGGATTGCATGAACTTTTGAAATAAGGCAATGTTTCTGCCAATCTTTGCTTTCAGATTAATTTTAAGAATATCCGTGTCATAATCCACATGCTTATGATATCATTTTCATATGTATTTAAGCTTCTGTGAATAAATTTTTCTGAAAAGTATATAGCATCTCCATCATCCCGAAATTTCTGTGAAAAAACCATAAAATTTAGAAATTTTTGAAATTAGGCAATTGCTTCCACCAACAGATTTTAGAGAAAAATTTCAAAGAAAATATGTTAATTTTATTTTTGACCGAGGTTTGTATTCTTGCGCCTCGTAAGAAAAACAATTATTTTAAAGCTGGATGAAGTTTTGGCAGTAAAGACAGCAAATAATTGTGTTTTTCAGATTGAATAAGATCATAATCATGGAAAAAATGACTTTTTCTTGACAATTACAATGTTTTCTCTTTGCTTAGTGAATATTTTCCCTTATATAAGTATGAAGAAGTAAAAAATTTGAATTAACTGCTGCATCTAACTAAAAGAATGATTACTAGTTCCCAGCCGAAAATTGGAAAGGTACTGCTATAGACAAAATTTAATCTGATTTTAAGATTTATAATGCATCAGTGATGTCAAAATCAAATTAAGACTTTATAAATCAAGTTAAAAATAAAAGGAATCTTAATTAAAGATAGTTAGCATAGAATTAGGAGGGCTCAATCAACTCATTAAAAGGAAATATATCTTTTTATCTCGTCTTCTTATTTCGTAGTAATTAATACCTATCATGCATAACCAGCTTCTGAGGTATCATAGTATTCTAGGGAGATAGTTTGAATCAACGTTCATTTTAATCATTATTCAAACTTTGCATTCATTGCATTTAATCATTATAGTTTTCCTTGTAATATCTCTCGTAATATAAGGAGTAATTATGTATAATCATACGTAATTTTATTCACTTTTAATTTGGATATTATTAACTTGGAAAATTTGATTAATTGTAATACAATTATAAATCGTTTTAGTTTGTTTTTAAACTAGAATGATTGGCAAAAAAGAAGAAAGGAGGTTATTATTAAAGAGGTTTTTTAATTCCACAATTCAACATTTCTATTTTATTTGCTTTAACACGTATATTATTTAACCCTTCAATACATCTGTTAATCATTTGACTATACAGTTTTATTTCCATATCATTAGTTTCGTATGATTAGTTTAAAGAGCAAAAAAGGATGATTGGAATGCTTTTTTAAAATTTGGTTTGTTTAAAATTTGCAGAAACCATCGATATAAGGCAAAATCAGAAATAAATTTAAAGAGGAAATTTAGAAAAATACCAAGATGATTGTTTTAGTAACTCTGTCGATAAAAATACTACCAAAATATTTCATTTCAATTAAAAAATATTTATATTAGTAAAAAGGGACTTTTATTTTTACTGCAAAATTGTTATAACATGATTTATGGCACCAGGATATTGTATAATCCATAATGTAGCCAAAAGACGCATTTTAATCGTTCAATTTCCACTGAAAAATTATGTAATAATTTTTTTAAATATTTTCTTAAATTATATGTTACTGTTTAAAACATATGATTTTGTTTCGTAAAAAAAGATAAAAAGCATGTATTCTATTGTTAAACCAAAATGTGTATTTCTGAAAGAAAAATCGTAGAAAAATTATAACAAATTCTTTCGGATCATTACTAACCCAGCGGGTGACCGAGCTCCGCTCGGAGAAAACAGGTATCGAAGCTAACTCGAAGATTTAAATTTTCAATTGTGATTTATCAAAACAATACATGCCATAAGAAAATTTGTGAAACCATTGGTGAAAAGATAACCGGTTAAAGTGCACCATTGTACACTATTCTAAACTAAGTTAGAGTTTGGAAAGGGAACTATTCTATACAAAGGTAAAGTAAAGGTAAAGATTGAAGTGTGTTGAAGTTCAATATTTTTGACAAATTTATTTAGAAAAACCAAACATATATACATACATAAGAAACATATTATAAACCTATAACAGCATAAACACAAAACTTCATTAGTTCGCCATATTGGCTATAGATGGCAGCACGTTACCGCTTGAAAATTTAAGTAGCCATTATGGCGAACTAATAAAGTTTGAAAATATCCTATCTGTAACTCCGAACTGCTCGACCGTAGCGCTTCAAAACCGGCGCCAATCGATTCCTCATGGCGAAAAACCCCAGACCCCTAAGTTCACCGGAGTGTATTAATTCTGGGGTGATTTTCGACTTGGCAACCATTCCTCGTATTATAGTATTAGATAATGTATTTTTCATCATTTTGCAGGATTCTTTATTTAGAAATTAAATTCGTATATTTATTTTTTTGCTGTAATGCTATTTAAATTCTTAAATTGCTTTAGACTGAAATTCGATGTTTAAAATGATAATTCAATTTCCTTACTTGGGCTAAAAACAAAATCTATGCTTTCTAAGAAAACTAATCCCAGTTGCATTTCAAAAAATAGTTTATAATAATTTTCGGTCTTTTTTGTGAAATTAAAATAAAATTTTAGAGATTTTTTACAAAATTTCATATGGAATTTTATATAGAATATTTTTTAAAGAAAACTTATCTTATTTGCATTTAAAAATATATATAATTTTATACAGTCTGTAGAAAACTAGCAGTATTAAATTTAACGCCCTTTCATTCTGTAAGCTATCCAATAATAATGCAATTATTACTAATCTCTAAGGAACTGGTAATGGGTAAATAGTATTAATATTACAGTTATTTAGGAAGAAATGTAAATTGCTGTACAGTAAACCTGATAAAAGCTGTAATGGCTAGAGTGAACCTAACAGGAGATGAATTATGAATTATCTTTGTCACCTGAATGGAGTATCCATTAGTCTTCGTGCATTTTTAATAATCTTACACAGCAAATAAATCAAAGCAAAATTATAATGAAAGGTTTAAACAGGTGGTCATATTTTATGTTTGTGCTCTCTGCAAATCATCCGTTAAGAAATGAATTTTAAAAATTCCATATGCTTTTAAGGATATTTTTCTTTCACATTGCGAAGGTAACAAAATTTTAATAAATATTATTTCATTGCGTAATCCGGAACTAACTATAAATTCTTGACAAGGGTAAATATAACAACTTAGTTATATGATAAACAACTATATTTTGCGAAGACATTCCAATTGACACTTTGTTTATTTTTATGATACCCAAGCATACTATATTATATTATATAACCTAACTTGTTTAATATAAAATATTTTCAGTGCTATAAATACAAGGAATTGTAGGGTATATTTCATTACTGGTACAATGAATCAAGAAGTTATTAAAAAACCATATTTCAGTTTTGGATAAATTTCCAAAATCCTTATAATTACATAAAATGTAAGAGAAATATTACCTTTGTTTTCATACAAACCTTACATTTTTCCGTTTTTAATAATCTTGAGGAAATTGTTTGATACTTAAATACAAGAATGATTAATAACATTAAATGCATTTCAATTACAATACTGTTTTTAATCATTAATCTGTCTATTTATGTGTTTTAGTAAAAATATTTTAGGGCCTATCATTGAGAGAATATTTCCCATTATTTAAAGAAAGGAAGAAACCGGTATCTGAAATTTGAAGAGCCTTAAATCCATACCAGTCTGTTAAAAAAAGGTTATCTCTCTTAACGTTCGGGGTTACTTGTATTTACCTCCTTTTATTAGTGATAAATATTCTTATAAGCATGTTGCTATACTATGAGACTGAAGATTAAAATAGATTATTCGAGTCTTAAATAGAAATGAAAACAATAACGCCTTCATGGTAGGAAAAATTGTAAATTGTACTAACATATTTTTAGCAGTCAATTTATGCCATTCCTTATGACCTAGATGCCATTTAATTTCTTCATTAGTAAAATATATATATATTTGTAAAGTATATGGAAGTACAATAAGACAATAAAACTGAGATTATTTGAAAATAGAAAAGTGTTGAGAAAATAGAAATAAGATGCAAATCTGTGTGTACTAATTGATTTTTATGGCATTGTGACTTATTTGTACATTTCAAATAAATAACATACAAATATATACGAATAGTATAAGATTAATTACATTCTGTCTCTCTTTTATTCGATTATAAATTTTATAATTTTCTGTACTTCCTCAGGTATAGACGTAAATAAACTATTGTTACAATGTATCGCACACAAGGAAGATTTAAATACCATTTAATATTATAATTAATATTTTTTAAAGATTTCATTATATTAACTTGAAGTTACGTTTATATGGGTAAAAAACAATGGTATCTATCGTATCATTCATTAATTGTTTAATCGTATAAGGTATGAAATTATTCGTTCATTAAAGAAATTTGAACTATAGTTTTTGAATTTGCTTATATAGCCTTTTGATTTGATTTAATTTAATTGAAAATGCCTTAAATAATTAGCTTTGAAATTCAAACAGTCATTCATTAATTCGATGTATAACATAATGAGATTTAACATTGCCTCATTAAGTTAAAACTTAATTATGGGCAGAATTCCATATTTAAACGTAGTATTAATCATGTAGAAATTTGTGGAAAAAAAGAAAAATAATAACAATTGTTTTGAATCAGACGATGTTGCGCAGTATATTCTAGGTCAGTCAGTCTAATCTGTAATACAACAACACATATGTATCTTTATTATAAGTAATCATTACACTTCCATAAAACGTATTACGAATTATATTTCGCATTAGCACAGAGTTTTTTATGTCACATAACGTATATTATTTCTTTAGAAAATAAATAATTTAAACTTTCATTTTTCTCCATTTTTAACACTGACTGATTTATTAATTTGCTTGAATTTAACACTTACGTAACCTTTCAGATTAAGTTTCATTTTTTAGGATAACATAATGGATAAGCATTTTTTGGAAAGGTTTTTTTTAGGAAAATAAGTAATAATATGACATTTTTGTTACTACTTAGACACTTTACCATTTTTTCCCAATATCCTAAAGACTCGGGAAACTTTGTCAGAAATTTCAGAATTATCTTCATAAATAATTCATAAATGCTTATTTTGTTAAGACTAGTAAGTTTTTGTTGCAAACTAATTGCATTATGTCGGAGCAGTGAACACATGCATTCCATAAAAGTTGTTTAAAATTGATGCAGTAGCATCTCAAGTAGGAATACATTAAAAGTGAAAAGAAAAACAATAACCATGGTGCCCAAATTAATTTCCGCTGACAATTTTCATGTTTCGGAGTATATCATCTAAGCCGGCATATGTCATTTGCAAAGATAACTACTATCTAAGTAACAAAGATTGTTCAGAAAACCAGAATAACGATAGATTTTGTATAACTAATATATCAATTAAATTTAGTACAAAGCCTTAACTTAGTGTGAAATATGTATATTGCAACAACGTAACATAGAATTCATAAAGCGTTTTAAGAAAGAGTATTCATTACTTATAATAAATTAATTACCCTATTGGTACACTATAAGTTAGACTGACTAACCTTGAATTTCCAAATTTGTTGTATACATACTTAGGGTTTGACGCTTTTTCAAACCGGGGTTTTAAGTAAATTTGTCGGATTCGAAACCAGTTTCAAAAGTAAATAAATCAATTTACGGAATGCCAAGATATTCCAATTCTTCTACAAAAAATGAAGTGTATCGTTTGGGAATAATTCAAAAGCAGCGGAGGATCTAAGTTGACCAGATGCGAATTTATTAAAAACTGAATTTAGATTTCTGTTAAATAAACTAGGAGATTTGAACAAAGAAATAAGTTTAAAATTATATGTTTTAGAAGAATGAATTCAGAAAAGACAAGTAGAATTATAAACTACTTTATTTTATTTGCAAAATCCACCAAATATTTATAGTTCAGTGAAGAAAACTAGTGTACTTTCTTTAGCTTCCAAAAACGAAATTGTTAAGTTATCTGGAAAGGTATTGTCTAGAATATTTTTAGATTCTTATGTAGAAACCGATTTTGATGAAGAGAAAATCGAAAAAACTAAGCATGAGAATGTTTTATTTTAAGGAAGGCCATGGAAATAATCCATAAGTTTCTTGAAGACGCAAAAGAGGAAAAACTTACAAATCTAAGGAAACTGAAAGCTGTATTTTCATAATTTGTTGAAACAAATAAAAGAATAAAAATGTTAGATTTGTTATTTGATGTCATGAAAGCTATAAAAACAAGCTCAGTAGCTAGTGAACGAGTATTTTCAATTTCAGGCAATATTGTATCTAAAATACGAACAATACTTATCCACCCTTCATTCAATACTTATCCACCCTTCATTCAATACTTTATATTTTTTATAATCATATTTTCTTAGCAGAAATTGAAATTAGTGAAAACAATATAAATATTATTCAAAATTTTTGTTTACATTTTCGTTATTCTGTGCAAGTAGTATGTACATGCAATCCTTAATTTATATATAAATAAACATTGACTGCAAAATCGATTTCGTTTTTTTTTTTGTTTTTTTTTTTTTTTTTTTTTTATATAAAATTTAGAGAAAATATCTTTCCATATTCTATTTTGCAGAAAATTCGAAAACCGGTTTTTCAAAAAGACGATTTTCGTATAAACCCTAATATACTTGATGTGATGGAAAGGAGCTCTAAAAAGCGATTTGCTTTTGAATTTTGATTGTAATTTTAATAAAACATTATTGATGTTTTTCTGAGATAACTTCCAAACTTTTTACCCCCTGTATATAATTTTTATATTGTTATCCCTTATATATAATTTGTATGTTATTTAAAATTTGTAAAATTATATTTTTAATGATATTTATTATTCTGATCAATAAATAATATCTAAAATTGTTTTAAGTATAATTCATCACATTCTATTTCACATAAAATAAAAATAACATTTTACCTGTAGGATAGGCTTGCACTAAAAATTTCATTTTTACAAACGTATTTCCATCGTGGCCATGTAAACCCCAAATTAAATAGTTGATTCTCTATGAATAATAAAATTCGAAAAGTTTGATTTACAAATATAAATAAAACAAATATGAAATGATGCTTTCTAGAAAAATAAATGCATGAATATTATTTCCTTAAAGTTTCAAACATCTGCATTATATTTCGATAATTCAGTAATATTTAAGACACACAAGATTTAATATGATGTTAGCATAAGTTGCATGGCTCACAAAATTTGAAGCTTAAACATATTTTGCATAATTCAGGTTAAAAATTGCTGTCAGAAAAAAACCAAAGATTCTTCAGTTATAAGAAAAATAAATAACAGTTTCTTGACCTAGGCAACAGTGTATTGTATAATAACGGACAGAATGTCATTTTATTCGATATTCAACATTATTATATAATATTGCTCAATTTCATAGACACAGATGTCTATAAATCTAGGATAATCAAGAGTTACGTGGAAATCGGATTCAACAATACATAATAAACCATATAATAACATACATATTAAAAAATCATATGCTAATTACAGGAAGCCCCCAGCTGATAACGATATTGCGTCACAATAACGAGAATGTAAAAGACTGATGTATAAGGAATACATGCACAGAAATAAAACTCTCCGCAAGCACTATATAAGATTTTTATGAGCAACAACTACATAGTTATGACACAAAGGTCGCGTTTGGATGTGTTTTACGGGATAAAACTATTGGTCGTTTGGAATATGGGTGTACTCAGCTGGAAGTTTCCGATGAACTTGGGATCACCCAGAGTGTCATTTACGGGCTTTGGATACTGTACCAAGATGATGGTAATATGAGTATACGTTACAACACAGATCCCCGAGTTACAATGCTGAATGAGAACCGGCGTTTGGCATTTACTACCAAAAGAAACAGAGGGAGCACAGCAACACACCAGCCTAGTCAGCTCTTGTCAGCCACTGGTGCGATAGCGTCAAGGCAAACCGTGCAAAGACGTTTAGGGAAGAAGGATGCTTGTAGGCCTGTCAGCGTTCAACTTATGGCAACTCACTGTCGCCTGCAGTTAGCCTGGAGTAGAGAGCAGGCATTCTAGACACCGAAACACTATGTTTGTGTGATGTTTTCAGATGAGTCCAGGATTAGTTTGGAGTCTGATTTTCCATATAGTATTTCATATGGAGTGTGCTAGGTACCTTTAACAACAGGAGAACAGCATCGGACGACACGGTGACGGTGGTGCATGATTGCTCGTTTGAAGGGGAATTATGCTGGATTCCTGACCTGCATATTCAAAATGGAATCATGACACGCTAAATAAAAAGGCTTCATTATGGAACAACATGTACTTTTCTTTCGGAGCACCATATGTGCAGAGTTAGTGTTTATGGGTGACTGACTATCCTCATAGTGCAAACATCGTAAACGAATGCATTCGGTCTGTGGATGTCACCCGTATGGACTAGCCAGCATTCTTACTGGACTTGAATCCAGTAGAGCATGTATGGGGCATGATTGTGCGACGAGTTGCAGCATTTCAACCTCCTTCTACATTCTTACCGAAACTTCGGAGAGCATTGCGTGATGAGGGGTGTTATATTCCTAAAGATCAGATAGATTATTTGATATTCAGCTTGCCTAGGCGTTTTACGGGCTGTATTCTATCGACTGAGAGATATACTATGTACTAATCATCGAACCAACCATGCAATATTGGCCTTTATTTATATTATATATATATATTTGTAATTTTCTCAAGGGAGCGAAAATTCGAAATTGTTATTAATGATACCAAATATACAGCATCTTTTTTTTATTGTATACCCTTTGTTTAAAAAATAGGCTTTAGAGATAAGTCACATGTTTTTTACTCCCGACTCTTTTCTAGAACTTGCTCTTAACTCTAGAATTCTTAATTTATGGGTATGAGCGTAAATTAATAGATATACAACTCTAGGAATTACTATTTGAAACTGATACGTCTTTCGTTTGATCATTTGTAGATAATTTTTAGGCTAATAGCAAAGTATTATTATTTGCATTATTGGAGGATTCTTCAGGTCCTGATACCAATGTTGTTCAATTGAATTATCTTGTGGAATTAATCAAATCACTTTTTGTAGAATTTCTCACGCCTGATATCTTTTTATGTCTCCTAAGTATAATAGTTATATTTGTTATTGCTAATTATGGACGACGTGTATCCCAACAGGTCGTGAAACATGACACCTTTTATGTTCAAATATATTGAAAATGAGAATAACTTTTCACTTCTAACCTTTTTTTGCGGTAGGGCATTTTGAAATTTTATCCTACTGAAATCTAAGTGTTAATATAAATCCTTTATAAGCATTTTGGTAATAATATTTGGTTGAAAGAACAAGTTTGTGTTAATAAATCTTATGAGAGAATCATTAATATTACCTTTTAGAAAGTCAGGCATTTTCAAGGCTTTTATTAAACGATAATTTCTGACGATACAATATACCTACAAATAATAAACACTAAAATAGTTTTTATACAAAAAACCGACCTTTAGAAAAATCGTTTTCGAATTTTTGTCAAAAAAATAGGATAGGGAAAGTATTTAATCTGAGTTATATAAAATAACAAAAACAAGAAATATAAAGGATTGCATTGCAATATTACTTGAACAAAAAAAAAAAGAAAACTTAAATAAAAATTTTAAATAATATTCATATTGCCTACATTTAATTTCTTCTAAGAAAACAGGATTAAAAAATATATTATATGCACTGAATGGTGACTTTTATTATTATTTTGTATTGAATACATTCCTTCCCTAGATACCGAGATCGGTTTTATGTTTTCATGACATCAAATAACAAATCTATTTTTTTTTGTTGTTCTTTTATTCGTTTTCTCAAATAATGTAAATTTAGCCATCAGTGTATTTGGATTACTTAGTTTTTCTTCACGGTCGTGAAGAAACTTATAAATTGATTTTTCCCTGGTTACTTTAAAAAAAGCTTTATTCTGATGAATAATTTCTTTGATTTACTCTCCATCAGAATCGGTTTCCTCATGAGAATTTTGAAATATTATAGACAATATCTTTCCACATAACTTAATAATTTCGGTTTTTGAAGCTAAAGAAAATAATCTAGATCACTTAGCTGAATTAGAACTGTTTTGTGAATATTGGAAATACAGTAAAATAGTTCCCAATTCGACTTGTCTTCCTTTTAAATTCGTTCTTCTAAAGTATATAATAATTTCAAACTTATTTCAATATTCAATTTTTTTAGTTCATTTAACAGAAATTCAAATATACCTTCACTTGTTAATAAATTCACATCTCGTCGCCTTAAACCCTCAGCTGCCAGACAAATTGGTCCCAACAAATAAAATTCGATTTTTTTTTTGCCTTCTGGAGAATTGGAATATAAAGGTATTCTGGAAAATTTTGTATATTTTTAAAAGCTAGTTTTCGAATGTCACAAATTTACATTAAAACCGTCAAACCCTGAGTTTGAAAAACTGTCAAACTTTGCACGAAAACTATTACATTGTAAGATAAAATGAAGATCATCTTTCATCCCATTGCACAAAAAATGTCCCCATAAATAAACGATGGATATTTGAGAGAGTCAAATATGGTTTACGAAAGGTAAATAATTTTATTTTCGCTCTGTATTTACTTTACAACTGGAAAGATTTGGAAACTCATATCATAAACATTAACTATTTTAAATCCAAAATAATCTGAAAATTTTGTGAAAGAATCTACTTTTCTTGTAATTTAGAAAACATAATAAAGTTCTCAAAAGGTTATAGACGTAAAATGTTATAAAATAAGGAATTTAAATTTTATCACCACTGTTTTACACAGATGTGCAATAACGATTAAAAAATTGTTTCGCTTTATGTTAAGTGCAAGTATTCCCAAGAATCAAAATATCCAATTTTATTTCATTTTGTTCCCTGTATCTGGCATGTATATTTCGTTACAAATACAGTAAACTCTCGCTACAACGATACCCGATACAACAATAACTCCCTCTACTACAATAATGTTTTGTGGTCCCGGTGATTTTGCATATAAACTAATGTTAATCTCCCCTCAATATTGCGATATTCTCTAGAACAATAAACCTCTGTAAAACGATTTTTTCAATCTAAATTTCAGTATTATTTTCTCCCTTTATAATAATATTTTGATTTTCAAATGCTTTTTTTTTTCGTTTTCTTTTGTTTTTTTTCCCGTCTATTAAGACTCATTGTGGATATTCAACTTATCCCTTAATAAATAGCTATTGTTCAGATTTCAAAACAGATGAAGACCACCCTTTTGGGAATTGGAGTGGTTGAGGGGGGGGGGAGTGAAGTGTAAATGTATCCCTAGTCTCATTTGCCAGTAAGTTTTGGAATTCTGATAAGCTTTAAGGACATCTAGACCTGTCTGGTAACCTTGTCACAGAACAAGTGCCCTTTGTTAGAGGAACAGGGGGAGATGGAGGCGGGGTGTTGTTAAGTGACGTACTGAAAAGTGAGTTCAAAGGTTGTTTTATGGTCTTTAACGATTTTGGGTTCTACGCGAAACATTTGGTTTAAACTTTTCTTTCTTTCACGCGATATTGTTTCCTAAAGGCCTTATCACACAGTGAAATGTCGCCAGCACTTTTCCGTTTCTCCCCTCAAAAACCGGCCAAGAAAGTTTCATAATCGACAACGTATTCAAACAAGTTCGAAAATTGGTATTGGTGAACTTAACAGTTAAAAAAATGAATAAACAAACAAAAATATTGTATTATTTTCAATAAAAAGTGTTTTCAGGTGTGTGAATATTTATGTGCTTATTTTCTGAATTTATCTTATTTTTTTTAGTATTTAAACCACTATTATTAGTATTTTACAAATTAATTTCTTCTAAATATAGACTTAAAAGTAGTATGTTATGCACCTTAAACTAATAATAATAATTAAAAAAAACTGTTATTAAATGCTCAAAATATGTGGGCCCTCGATATAACAATATGCCTCTCTACAACAATATATTTATTTGGTCCCTAAAATATTGTTGTAACGAGGTTTCACTGTATATGGAATAGAATGTTATGGTTTGTTTCAAATTTGTTATGTTTATAAATAATACACATTTCGGAAACTTGTTTTAAAAATCGATAATAAAAAGCCGTTTGTTGCATTTGCGCTATATACGAAAACCAAATAATTTGTTTAATGATATAGTAATTATAATAGATTAAAGTAATTATTTTGTATTTTCCTTTATCATATTCGATGAATTAAACTTATTTCTTTTTCCTGCTATATATATTACTACAACTTATTAAACTTATCTTGAGTTATATTTGTGTTAGTCTTCAATTAATTAAAAAACACTTTTCCAATGCATTAGATCTTGAATGTTTTCTCCACATTATGTGTCTAAAAATCACAAGATGAAACATTTTTGCTGAAATTATTTAGTAAGTAATATAAGAATCAAATTAATTAAATTTCAAAAACGTTTAATTAGGTTTTATTTAAAAAAATTTTAAGTGAATTTACTACATGTTTTCTTTTAGAAAGCATAAAGCAAAGCATTTTACAAGAAAAGATTTAAATTATCTATAAATGAAATTAATAATTCATACTTAGGATATATATTCATATTTAGGATTTACATCATTAAAATTTTCATTGTGTATTCATATTTAATGTATTCCTTAATTTATAACTCCCAATCATCTTAAGTTCTTACAAAATTATATTTCCATGGAATAATTCAACCTAAACCCATTTTCATACATTAAATGATCTATTTGTAAAACATAGTTTTTTTATTACGTGTAAAGTACACTGATGTTAAATTGACTTTAAATGGATGAATGTTAGATTCCAATGCAACATTTATATTTTTTAATTTCTCATCAAGGTCATGAAATAAATCATACAGACTGATAATTTGTCCCCAGGAAGTATGTTCACATATGAAAATGCAGTCATTATTTTATTTCATTCCAATAATTGTATTTATCATGCTACAGATAAATCTTGAAATATTTTTTTTTCAACTGTGTCATTAGTTATTTGTCAAATCTCTCATTATCAAATCTGCGCTTACGCCATCTGAGAAGGGTTTAAGATGTGTCATGAGAAAGATCAAACACTGCAAGATGAGTAATTGTACGATGCCAACATTAATTATAAAATGAATGAGGAAAGTTAAGATAAAAGCATAACAAGAAAGTTTACTGTTAAGTTTTATCTGTTCTGAGTGGAAATGATAAGTGTTTTAATCTGGTAAAATGCGTGAAGTAATTCATTAGATTCGCCCTTTTTATCACAAAAATTAGAGTTACTTAAAAATAGAAAAATATATAGTGAAAATGAATTTAATTAATTTTTACCGGAAAACTTTCTTTTAAGATATGACAACTTTTAAGATGTGATAAAAGATAAAATGTAAATAAGTACATTTTTAATATATAAAGAAAAATAGAAATGCTAAACTAACATTATGCTTGTTATTTCCAATATGAATAATGATTCAATGTAGTATTTATTACAATACACTTAATAGCTTATTAATCAATTTCTTACAGAGCATTAAGAAATAGATTTAAAAAAAATTATATTCTACTTTAGTAGAAGTAATAATAATAACAATTGTTATCACAGTCCATTGTTAATACTAAGGAAGACTTGAGATATTTTCTTATTATTTCTTTAATAAGTAATTTCATTCCATATGAAATAAAATATTTTAATTAAATAATTAATCAATAGGTAATTAATACTTGATTAATTACCTAGTGATTGATTACTTAATTAAAATAATATTTGATTAGGATATTATGAATATTTATAATATATTTGATTAGGATATCATCAATGAAATATGCTCTACAATCAAACCTACAGCAAACTAAGAATTGAATGAAAATCAATCTAAAATTCCATCTTTATACAAGAAACAAACTAAGTTACACAATAGGGAGTAAAAATTGATAAAAATCGATCCATGCGAATATATTCACAAAAAAGAAAAGTTCTTAAATATATAGTGACAAACAGACAGAGTGAAAACCTATGCATTTATTAAATGAATACAGTTTTGAAACATCATATTATAAGATATTTTATGAAAACTGCTGCTGATCTTTAAATTCTGCAATTATTCTACATGAATTGGTCTATCAATGAGTATTACCTGGTACATTGTTAAGAGGAACAGTAATATTCTGTTAAGTACACAACATTTAATATTTTTTTCCCAAAAGAAATTCAACCAGATCGCAACATAATAATTGGGTTATTCATTAAATAGATCAGCAAATTCTTGTTTGTAAGTTGTTATGCAAGTTGTATTTTGAAATTGGTATTGAAAATATTTGATGTTCTAGTTTTGCATTTGAAAAATGTGTTTCTTTAACAACTCCACATTTTGATATTTTATATAGCTAATTATGGAATATTTTAAAATTTAAAGACGTAGGAAACCAATGAATAAAATAAGCATTTATACCTACACAGAAATTCCTGTTAGAAATGAAATATAAATCTGAAATAGCCGCGAAAAAAATTAAATTTCACAAATAATAATGCTACCGTTTGTGATCAATTTTTTTCAGTGGTCAATAAGGTAGCCTCAAGATATATTTTTTTCCTGATTTCCTAGGAATAGTGGATTGAACCAGAATCTCTAAATAAGAAAAGTGCGTCCCATTGAGAGATAGCACGATAGTTCGGGAATGAAATATCCTTCGTGAATCATTAGAAGGCAAAATATAATCCCTCCTCCCCTTTAATTATCCAGTTAAAGTTAATTAAATAAATCAAATTATTTGATAAGGATAGCCCTTACTTTCAATTATTGTGTAAAAGAAAAACTTTGAAGAAATACAGAAAAAGAATAATGGGGAATAAATGTAATATTCCACACAAAAATTCCGTGATTTTATTAAGGATTCTTAAATCAAACATTTTCTAAACGAATCCCATTTCATCGTTTTCGTGAGTGAGATGGCGCGAAAGTTACGGATCATAATTTGTTTTTATAATCAAGGACTTTTTGAGCAACTACAAGGTTAAAAACTGTTGGTTTAGTTAACAACAAGCTTAATAGCCTAAGGGACCTTGATTGTAATATAATATGAGCAAAAAGGTTCAATACTTTACTCACCCATTTTGACATTTTCCTTGAAAATATTGGCTGTGCAAGAGAAAAATAAAGTGATAGATGACACTAGTGTGTAAAGATAATAGAGGAACGATATTAAAGTTAATGGGATGTTCTGTGATGACAGATTACTGTTTTAATCTACAAGCAGGGTTGCAAATAAAGAATCATAAAATAATAAATTGAGGGATAGAAAGCAAGGAAAAAAGTAACACTTCATTTTGTTGATTCTAGTCATTCGTAAATATAGTTAATGTACTGAGCCCTTGCAGAAATCTAGCTATTTATTTTCATTTAATTAAAATATTTAAACAATATTAATGAAAAATTTTTAATATGATGTCTAAGCTCGTCCACTAAGTCCAGACTGTTGTGTCAACTTGCAGTTTATCTGTTGCTGTCATATCTTAAATCAGATATCTCATAATATACCTTGAACCATATCTCTTAGCATACTTCCAATTTATTTTGTTACTGTCATATATTGAAAACTAATAACACCTAGTGAAGTATTAGTAAAAATAAATCGATATTTCTGTTAAGCACAAGAAATTAATATGCAATCCAGTTTTTAAAAAGACCATTTTTATCAAAATATTTTTTAATATGTCTGTAGAAATGGGCAGATTTTTTTTTTATTTTAAACTTCTCACATATTATTTCTAAGAAATATAGCAAAAACATTATATTCACCATAATCCTAAGATATTTTTATTCTTTCCAAATAACTTTCACATTTTAATTTTAGGAATCATAGTAAAATATGTAAATATTTTAAACGAAATTTCCTTAATACAAAGCTTTCATAAATGAATTATGTTAACCTATTAAATAAAAGGTGTAAAAAATTCTACCTTTTTTAAAAAAAAGGTAAAAAAAAAAAAGATTTTTGAGATAAAAATGTATCAGAAATATTGTTACGAAAGAAAATGAAATTAATATCATTTTCCCCAAGGTGAAGCGAAAATATGATTGTAGAAAAAAATTGATATTTTGATAATTTTCCTAATTTTTCATGCAACCAGATCGAAAAACAATCCATAATTGTTCTACTGTTTTTGAAGATGATTTAAAGAAAAACTGAATGATTTTTAAAAAATGTTTCTAAATGTATACCGAATGTCCATTCTAAAAGTAACAAAAAAAAGTGTCATTTTATAAATATAAAAGAAATGCGTCCCATTCATACTGTACCATTAGCATTCATTTTAGTTTATCGAATAGTATTGAACAATAAGTAGTTGAACAAATATATATGTTACATTCAGCATTCATGTTTAGAATTAATATTGATATTTGGATCATGATTGGTATTTGTATATCATGATATTTAATCATATTATCATGCATTTGCGTCATTTGAAATGTTTACGATTCTAGCTCTTACTTCGAAAAAATAAATTACGGATCAATCATGTATTACCCTAATATTTACTTCCTATGTAATAAACAGATAATAATCAATCTCTAAACAGGAAATATTCATATTTCAAGAAAAATTTTGCATAAAAAGCTACACATGAAATTAATGACCTTCGGAGAAAATGAAGCATTCACAAAATAATTATAATAATTAAACTTCTATTTATGATCAGGAAACTTTAACTCAGCACTTTAGTTATAAAAATTAATAATTATAATAGCATGACTGGAAAATAGATTTAGTTTTCATTACAGAAGAATATAATTATGATTTCTTCAAACGTTACCAAATATCTATAGATTTTTTTCAAGCAAAATGCGTAATTAATTTGGGAACCAGGTGAGCTGAACCTTAAATTCAAAATATAAAAAAAGCACTATATAGTTAATATAAGTAAGCAAAGATACTTACGAAATTCTGTGAACTACAAGTACTTACTTGAGGATATTTTTACTTGATTTCCTGAAATTTAATAGATCAACAAATATTAGAGTAGTGCTTGTGTCAAATATTGTATTTTGCATATTTTATTACGAAATATTAGATATTTTATTTATTAAAAAGAATAAAAATTTAATCTGGGCCATCCTGTATATATAAGATTGTCCCTTCAGTAAACTAAAAAGAAGGATATTAAGATTAAATGGAAGATATTAAGTTATTCAATACTAAATTATGTTTCCTCAATTTCCAAGGGTATTCTGAGTAATATGACGCCCCATCTTAAACTTCTATCAAATAAGTGAGCAAATCTTCTATCATTCTGCTGTTTGAGATTCAAAGCCATATTCATCCTGATTTTTCCCCACAAGAAAAAATCTTGAATTAATGGATGAAATTTTAACACTCAATGATTTTTAATAAATTCAATGATACTTCAACAAACATATTTTCATTTGGGTAATTTTTTATCGCATGTTTTAGGAGTATTGGATCATCAATGCCCCTAAAGCAATGCCTCAATAAAGTGTCTTTCTTCCATATTTCTTTCTTTCTTGCGTGTCCTAACGCAATATAACAGGTTTAATGTAGTGCAGAAAACTGGACATCCTACTACGTGAAAATTGAAATATAATGCTATATGGCATAATTACAGTGGTAAGATCTCATCTGAGGATATCTGAGTATCTATGGATATCCAAGTATGAATGAGTAATCTATGGATATCTGAGTATGTATGAGTAATCTACGGATATCTGAGTATGTATGAGTAATCTACGGATATCTGAGTATGTATGAGTAATATATGGATACCTGAGTATTTGCATTCTCAAGCTCACAAGTGACCGACCGATCAACAGACAGACAGATATCTGCAGATAAATTCGATCCGAAATTTAACTCAGCTTTCCAAAATTGCATCGTGAATTAAAAGAAAGCAAAACAGAGAACAGCTTTTTTTTCACTCAAAATCAAATATGAAAATTTAATTTGCAACAATTATATAAGTATTCACTGCGAGTTCCTCTAGAAATCCCAACAATATTGAACTTGCCCAATTACTCATCCTACACTTTTTTCGGCATACTCGACTCAAAACTTTGTAATACAATTATGCGATTATATTATTACTATAAACGATTGTGCAAACAATTATTTTCTGGGGCTATATCAAACAGTAATTGTTTGTTCAACAGCAAAAAATTGTCGTTAAACGAATCTATTGCATGTATATCCTGCAGTCTTTTAAGTTGTCACACCAGATATGCTGAAAAAGGAGTGGGATGAGTTATCATATCATTTCCATAGTGTTTCTAAAGGGGCACATCCCTTTTGACCGTATTGAACAAAAACTTCCAACTTATTTCCAATGCATGTGCAACAACAATACATAGTGTCCATAATTCTGGCATGGAATGTTGGTTTATCCATCTATGAATACACTGTATATTTCCACAATTGTAATACAATATAAGTAATTTCCCGTTTCTGGTTCTTGTATTTTTACATTTCTCTGAGCACTTACGGTCATACTTGATCCTAATGAGATGCTAGGGATGACGAAGTTTCCCTTGGTAAATACCGTATTCGAGATGTGTTAGTGACCTGCAATTTGCTGATTTTTGCATTCTTGTGTTCACAGACCGACAATCATAACTCAAGCAAAACATAATCATAGTACGATCCTCCTGCTTTATTCCTATTAAAATTGACCGATATTGTACCAAACTACCAAATTTTAAATTTAGTTACTGTTTTTTTCTGAACATTCTAAACGATGGAAATTTATTAAGAATTCCAAATCGTTATTTATTTTTTTTTTGATTATTATACCTTACTTTCCCTCTTAGGTATGTGAAAAAATAATAAGGAAATCAATAAAAGAAAAGTTGTTCTTTCAAACACCTCTACCTCTAATAGAAGAGAGAGGGAACTTTAGTAGACAAGCCGTTTTATCTGCAGCTACCAAATTTTGTACTCGCATAACTTAGAGGCTGAGAATGTGCATTTCGGAGTCATTATTTTCACATTTTTATAATTTAAATAAGCTGAATGAATTAGATTAGGTTAGGATTTTCGATGTAATCAGGAGTAACTTACGCAATATTGTTACACAAATATAAGTTTTAACAATATTTTTAAAAAATGTAAATTCATTTTTTTAATGAAGCTATATTAAGTTGAAAGAATACGTATCTGACTCTTATTTTGGTATACCTAATTGCGTGATTTGTTTCGTTGTTTAAATCTAAAGAAGGATTCCTATTAATATTTGTGCAGTTTAGAGATTGAATAAAAAATGAAACACCACGAAAATTAAAAGGGATATGAATTGGATATTTACGATTTTATTAAAGGTATGATGTTATAGGCAAAACTCAATTAAAAAAATATCGGATGCACCGTGAACTAAATATGCGTAAAGCAATTAAAATAATACACATCATCAATGCCTGGTATTATTTAAGGTATCATGACCATGGTGATTGAAAAACAATTATTTTAAATAACCATTTGTTTCTCATACCTTTAAACATTTTAGCACATGTAATTAAATGAATAATTAAATATTAGAGAACATTAATAGTCTATATTTAATACTTGCGTATATATTTAAATATTAAAAACATTTAACTGAAAGCTTTTCATATTTCTTCAGTCTGAATGCAAGAAAAACAGTTATTTAAATGTTCTGCATAGATTGTTAAATCTCATTAGCAGTTATGAGAAACTAGTAAGAATTGAATGGATAATTAAATTTCTTAATTGTTTTAATCCAAGATATATTTCTTCATGCTTAATTAATTAATATTTTTATCCCTCAGTTATTTTCCTGTGTTCAGATCTCTACAAAATCTGAAGACAGCAGAAATTCCAACTGTGAAATATTTATTAGTTCAGAAAATTCAGGAAATTGAGGTGCATACAAGTTCTATTTATAAGAAATGCATTATTTACTGCTGTATCTTTAATAAAGAAAATTCAAGCTATCGCATATAACAGCTACATTTTCCTTTTGTAAAATGGAAGAAACAAGCTTTACTAGAAAAGATGTAAGGCAACTTTCGATTTGCAATAACATTTCCTTATACCTTATGGCGATTTACTACTTCCTGCAACTTCTTCCCCTTTTTCTCCGGAACTTCTGAAGAAAGAAAGAAAAGTTCCCATTGATCTTTCAGTCGTTAGATTCCCGACACTACTTACAAGAATTGTAATGCCGCAAGGAAATAAATTCTTGAAAAATCGAGAATTGCGAGGAAGAAATTCCAACATTTCCTCAAATCTAAATTTTAATAAAATGGAAGTCACATTTCTTCTCGAGACTCTTTATACTCCATGACTTTTTTTGTTGTTGTAAACCACTATCAAATTTTAGAAAAAAATTGTACAGTAAACTTTCTTTTAAAATGAAATCTACTATCGAAAATTTTAAGTTATCATACGTGAACATTATTATTTTTGTATTTATTTAATTCATCCTTTGCCTCTCATCTCTATATTACATATATTTATAGTTTTTTTTAACTTTCAATTTCAATTTTCCTAGCTGGCAAACAAAGTTTAGGAGCTCAACCAATTTTGAAAAAAAGGGGGTTAAAACTGGTTAATGGCTTAAATTAATTAAGACTATTCTTAAGAATTCAGAGAATGTTTAATTTGGATGTCAATGTGATTTCAGTTGGTGATAAATCACCAAATGTGAAACTTTCTGCCTTATTTTCTAATATATCTATTTTAGTTAGCTGAAATTATCCTTGAATAGACAACCTTTATCGATTCAACTAACATATTTTAACTTGTTTGGTTTATTTTAAAAAAACACTCCACGATTAGGCAATAACACTTTGATTTCTAATTGAAATACTTTAACAGCAGACGATAGATAATGCAATAGCTATACAGTGAAAGCCGACTAGGAAATAAAACTACATTAAAAGATGGAGGATATTTCAAAAGATATACTGTGAAAGCCGACTCCAAAATAAAAAAAAGGGATGAATAATTTTTTTTGTCTAAGCATTTTGGGGCTTCAATAATTTGTTAACTTCTCCCTTTGAGGCTCCAAAAACCTCAAGTGAAAACAATAGCTTTCTCATGATATAAAAAATAAAGAATTTTAAGTCACAAAACTCAAAACAAAATTTAGATACGATTTCATCCTCTCAAAATAAATATGAATAAAATATTGTATTTCAGTGCAAATTTTGACTCTGAGATTTTAATTTATTTTTCGTTTTACGTTTCCATGAATCAAATCTTGCATATTTTATAAACATATAGTTTCTAATAGATATCTATACTTATATGACAGATAACAAATTTAAATTCTATAAATTCATGGCTGAAATTCTATAAATGCTCATAGAATTAAAGCTATAGGTTTTCTTTTAATTTAGGGCAAAATTCTTCAGTGTGATAAATTAGCACACTCATTATAATAATTTTATCATTCGATTTGTAGACCGTATAAATGTTTGAACATTATTCATGAAAAATTCCACAGTATTTTGCGATTATATTATATCTATATTTCTTAAGTGAATAGTTCATTTTGAAACTATTCAAAATTGGTAAAACTGAGATGAAACAAATACATATACGAACTTTTATTTATCAAAAGATTAAATTGATTCCCAAATGGTGATTGAAGGTAATCAAAATATGAATATTCAGGTTTCTTTATTTTAATATATATATATCCTTACTTCCTCTATATTGTTTCAATGTATAGTAAAATCAACGATATAACATTTTCTTTTAAATTATTGAACTAAATCACTGTTCTTAACTAGATGAAATATTTTGTAACGAAAATTGTTGATATTTTTATGTAAAAGAATGTATCAATATAAAATACGAATTAATCTGAAGCAGAAATGTAATGCATTAATTTTTAAACTTATAGAGAATTTCTGGATTATTAACGAGAATATAGCAATTCCTAATTTTAAGGAACTGAGCAAAATAATCAAAATATTTCATTTTTAACTTTTATGAACTCTTATTAACGTATATATTGATTCCCTATATTATATAAATAGCATCGATTATTTATAACCTTAATCAAATTATACAGAAGAACGTGACGTATATTTCCAATCTTTTTTACGAGTAAAACATCACTACAAAATCTATGCATAGTATTAGAGGTCTGCACTCATGTTTTTCGAGGTGCATCCTATACATATTGCGGAATTTTAAAATCTGGGTGATCTCCAGATCCTTCTATCACAATTTTTTTGTCGAGATATTCGTGGACACACACCACACTGTAGAGGTAATGTTTATTTATAAAAATGATACAATTGAAAAAAAAATCACAAAACTCGCATGCATTAATAATATACTAATAATAACGTTTTGTATTCGTTGTTCGCTATTCCAAAAAAAAAGGCTTATGTCTATTTGAAATTATGTCTCCCATACCACAACCTGTGGAATATACCAATATCAAAGAAGTTAAAGAAAGATATGCTGTAGTGACTTTCAATGGCAATGCATTTTGAATCAAACATTTTAAGAAATGCTTTTTTCATTCTTAAATAGTATCTTTCTTCTCTGTTGTAATTCTTAAACAGGTTTAATTAGTTTAAATAAAAAGAAAAATCCACATTTACTCTTTTGAACACCAACTTCCGTGATTTCATTGTGTCCGACCTATTTTTTAAGCTAATCCAATAGCAGTTATAAGAGGAAATACTTTAAGAACATTACTTACTGAAGAGCATCCTTTTAATGTAACCATCTATTCTTCCAAAAGTTATTTTGTCCTTACTTAGTTATTTCATGCATGAACAGAAAAAAATTATCGTGCTCTCACTGACATTTCTTTCGCTATGCTCAGCTCATCATATACACTTCTGTGCAACTTATATACTCATGTGCTATAAATATTCGCATATTTCTCGATAAACTTATAACGTCTATTAATAAAGTGAGCTTTTTCGTATATTCTCGATTTACTTTTGTGCGCTTTAGAAATTTGTATTGATCCATATTATAAGAAGCCAGACTCTCACTGATAATATTCTGTATTTTTTCAATTTTTTAAGTAAATGTCCTTGAAGTTTTTATTTAACATTTGTGTAAAGAGCAACAGGCTTTAATAATAATCTTTATTCACATTAATTATCATAGTTTATATGAAAAAATATTATTTAAAATCCCAGATTACTTTCCAAGGCCGCTTCATTAAAATAAACAGATCAGAATGAGATAAGAATAATTTCAAAATATTAAAAAAATTAGGAAAGAAAATGAAATAACGGATGCTAGAAATCTCAAAAAAAAAAGTTTAACAATTAATTTCAGGGAAGAAAAGAAAGTCCTGTTTACAATCATCACTCAATATTAGAAGCTAGGTAATTCTTGCTTATTTTGCGGAAAAAATGAGAATAGGCAGAAAGGAAGGCATCTAGAAAATCCTTCATTTTATTGCCCTATCTTTGTTTTTCATTTTTTATTAAAATATTTTTGAGCAGTAATAATTTTTTCAAAAATACTTTTGGAATTCTCCATTTGTAAATAACTTTTCCTCTCCATTTCATGTATCATATTTCTACTCAAATAAAAAAAACCGGGATATAAATTCCAAATTTCTCAGCAAAATATCAAATAAATTTAAAAAGTAACTTATATTTTGGAAAATAAAGTAATATTTTCCATGATAAATTAAAAACTTAGAAAAAATATTGTTTTGTGTTACTATTTGCAGCAATAAAATTATTGTGCTAAAAGGTTCTAATTGAATCTATGGTACATATTTCGAATTGCTCTTGCCATTATTAATAATAGAATTCAAGTTAAAACAAAAAAAAGTGATCCCGTTATTTACCCGTTATTATAATCCCGCGTTACAGTCATAAGAAACGAGTATAGTAGGGGGACGGGAATGCTGCTCAACATTTTTTTAAGCTTTAAAAATAAAAAATTTCAAAAATTAAAAGAAATTACCTTCCATGAATTTTATCGTATATTAAAATAACACGACTTATTTTGTGTTTTTTAATATATAGGAGAAAGCTGAATATGCATATTGGATGCCTACAACTTCAAATGAATTTAAGAATAAAATTGGAAAATTTAAATAAAATTACTAAAATGCCTCATTAAATTTTACTTATTTCTTATATTTCACTTTGGAGTAGCACTGTTTATATATCCATTAGTATACAAGTTAGCTTGCAGTCTTTAATGGATGCGATTCAAATTTTGATACAGATCTGGAATTCTGATAGTAAAAGTCCATTGCAATTAAACCGATGAGTGGCAATAAGGAGGAAACTTGTATAATTGTTTTTAAAATTTCGTCAAATATTGTCAACTTGCTACTCTGAGAGATAATCAGAGCCTTAAAAAAGGCTTATTTTGCTTTTAAAACAAGGTACAATGACGACTTTTCGTAAATATATATAATTAGTTATTCTATATGTTTTATATTAAAATTAAAATTTATATCTTCCATAATTTTCATATAATATTAAAAATAACAGCAAAATATAAAATCGTATCATAATACTTTATTTACGTTAAAAGTTTAATTGACCTTTGAAACTTGAAATTTTATATTATATTTATTATATATGATTCTGGATATTCATTATCTATACTTATAATTAACTCACTGTGTAGGTGTGTGTGTTGACGTTTTACAGGGCAGACCGTTTAACCTACAGCTACCAAATTTGGTGCATGTATACCTTGGAGAACGGAAACGTGCACCTGAGGTCCCTTTTTTGAGTTTTTAATGATAATTTTAAGTATAAATTAAAAACGAACTTTCCGCCCCCATTTTTTTTCTTTCCCCTTCGCCAAATGAGTAAGAGTTTCAGTTATTTCCTACTCTAATGAGGCTAGGCTTAACATGTTTTCGATCGATTATTTCACACGATTCTCTTTATTTTCTTAATGTTTGATGAATTTCAAACTAAGCAATATTAATTAATTGATCTTGTGGATCCCTTTTGAAATAAATAAAACAGAATAAAGACAATTTAAAAACTTTAATCTACATATCGTTATTCCAACTTAGAAAATTCTTGCATTTGCATTACCATAACTGGCGTTAAAGTTCTGAATGTTTACAACTATTTTCAACGGATATAGACTTGATTTAAATTTCATTATGTTAATTGTGTGCTTGTATAGTTAAATTGTATTTATGTTATCTATAAATTTTTTGTATATTCTTATAGTTTTAATTACATCGTTTTTAAGTGGTATTTAGTAGTATTCCGATTATTTTGACCGATTCTGTTTATTTTCTTAGTGTTTGATGCATCTAAAATTAATAGTCAATCGATCTACTCAAGATAAATCCCAGAAAATTTTGTTGAAAAAGTCTTAGGATATTACATAAATTAAGAAATATATTCTTTAGTGCCAATAAGGTTTAAATGATTCTGTTTTCACAAATCATAAAAATGTTTTACTGCAGCAAAAAATATTATATTAATTACAATTTAATAATTTTCACTTTAATTTAAAGCATAAATTCTGAGGAAGCTAAAAGAAAATTAGAGATTTATATTATGTTATGGTTGAAAGCCTTAATAATATTAGGAGTGAATTATATGACTATCAAAATTTGAAGTTTTAAACTATTTTAATGAAGAAGCGATTAAAATTGGAATTACATAAAATATTTAGTTATTAAAATTGGAGAACTGGCTGGGGCTTGGTAAAAATATGAAAGTGATTTCAATGAATAAATATAATAATTATCGTATTTTTTTAATTTTAGAAATTATTTCAATAAATAAATAGTTTGAATGTATATTATACATTACTTTGGATGTATTTTACAGTTAATCTTCACACAAAAAGTGTATCTTACAAATTTCCTATTTTTTATTGTTATATTAGAGTACATTTAATTTTACCGAAAATAAACAAATTAAGTGAATCAAATATTTAAAAAATTAATTCACCCGAGATCAATGAAGTCAACTTGCTAACATATTGAAAGAAAGCATTTAAAGAACGGGATCAATTTTTTTTCTTGCAATTTTCAGTTTGAAATTTTGGCTAACTAAAATTAAATTACTGATAGTAAGTACTCTAACGTAATGTTACTAGGAAATTATATGAAGGAAAGAAATTCGAATTATCTACGCGTTTCTATTTGTTAAGTTCCGTTATATTTTAATTTAATTTCCTCTTTTAACTATTATAAATATATTGTAAAAATAAGACACATTGCAAGATTTACATCTGATAGAATATTCCATATTCCATTGAAAGCATTTCTTTTTTTATCCAAACATACGTACAAAATATACTAATTTATTCTAAGATAATTTAATTTTAAAATCCAATTTAACCGGCAATTTTTATTTTATTTTATATGATCAATTGAGATCTAAAGATGGTACGTTGCAAATGCCAAGGAATTAAATTTTGGTTACGTCGAAGTGTCAAATGGACAATGTTATACAATATGGTAAGTATTGATACATCAATAGTGCTCTGTTTAAAAAAAGCTAAAAAATATTAGTTTTTTTTTTGAAAAAAAATTCCGATTTTTCTATTTTCTTACTTTTAGAACTAATAATAGGTTTTCAGTCTTTCTAGATGAGTGCTTGTGAAATGGTTCGGTTGCCTTTTACCTGTTGTTGTTGTTGTTGTTGTTGACTATCGAGAAATATGTGACGGATAGGAGACGGAAAATGGATGAAACGGGTAATTTTTGTTGTTCCCTCTTTTTATGAGCAATAAAATAAAAAAAAAAGATGAAAATCTGATCATATGAGTTAAGGATTGTGTAGGAAATATAACAGTCAACAGATTAGATTAATTAATTGAAATATGATGCATTGAATGACTGAGATCAGATATTCAGGAGAGATTATTAAAAGATGAAGCTTACGACAGAAAAATTTACAGATGATAGAATTAACAAGGTTGAGGCTAGGGTAGAAAGCTATGGGATAGAAGATTTAGTTACAACTGCAATCAGAGAAAGATAGTAGTTTCAAGAGATAACACCAAACATTTATCTGCTCCAAAAACAAAATAATTAAATAAATTTAAAATAGAATCAATAGAAAACAACCTGAAATAGATTCCTGTAGGAAGACTACTTATTGCAATGGTTCTCATGACAAAACTGAGAAAAAATTCAGTTCATCACAGATAGTATTTCATAGAACTTAACCCCTCCTTCAGTGTTCTAAAGTTATCTATATAACATTTCCAATGATATAGAGTGAACAGTAAAACTTATGTTTGAATTTTAACTGGCTTGGAATATGTTGTAAGGAAGTGTAAAAACTTTGAACGAATTCTTAAATCGTACTTTAGCTTACAGCGGATATACTGATTGTTATTTGAAATTTTCTTCATGCTGAATATAGAAAAATAAATCTAATTACTCAAATCAGGGCATCCTCAAGACAAACAATTTTGGTTATCTAAAGTTTTACGATAACTGCAATATCTTATAAGTTAGGGTCTGAAAAGTGATTTCAGGCCCAAAGTTTTTCCGACATTAATAGTTTATATTGCGATATATCTCGTATGTAAAGAAATCCATCTTTGTCTTCCAGCTAGCTTGTCTATGCAAAAGTTTTGAATTAATAGTCATAATTAAGAATAAATTTATGTCAAACTAATAAGTAGCCTCATATGCTGACAGATTTATGACAAGCACCGGTTAAAACAATGCACTATTCGCCAATTTCAGTCCATCGTCCCTCAGTTATAATTTCTCTAAAATCATCAATGTCATTTTAGTATAAAATAAGGTTTTCTTTGTTGTATTGTTGTATTTTCTAGTTCTTTAAGGATTTTTAGAAAATGAATATTTTAATAAACCTTTTAAATTTTACTAAATACAAGCATTCTAAATAAATCTGCAGTTTTACTCTCCAATAAATAGTATCTAATATGTATCTACCCTGAAATTACGCGATAGTGGCGACTGATGAAAAGCGGGGAAGTTTAATCTAAGCCAGTTATATGTTAGTCTGCCTCGGCATGTAAATATATCCAAGTTTTAACACATTGACTGTCAGTGATTTCATCTAAATAATGTTCATGATTCACTCCTATCTAATTAGACGCCTTCTCTGTTAACTAAACTGTAATAGAGAAGGATTCATGCCGCTAGGAAATGTGAATCATTCTAACTAATATGTTAGAGCTAATAACTGGAATCCATTGGTAGAAAAGGATTGAGACTTTAGTTTTCATCTGAACCGAAACAAAACCGTACAGATTAAAATAAAAAAATTTAATAACAATTAAATTATTTGGATAATATTTCAAAATTATCTGGTAAAACCAATCTTTGTTATCTTACTTCTTATCTTCACTGTTATATTTAAATATTTTGCCGCTTTTCAATAAATCGAAACCTATAAAATTTCCAATGTTTGTCTTTTTGTTGGATTTGGCGATGAACCATCTGTAGATGAATCTTTATAATTCCATTGCCTGCTAACTTTTTACTATGTAAGACTTTAGGCTCTATTCACATTCTGTAGGAGTTAGGAATATATAGATATTTTTGGAGACTATGAGGCACTTACAAAAGCAGCTATTTTTCAGTTCGATTTTAGTATCATACTTATATTATGCATGTTACTATTATAATTATACTTTAAACATACAATTTTAATATTGGAACAGTTTTTACGCAATGAATACTAAAATAAAACATTTAATTGAAGATCATCATATTCTAGAGAATTGATGTCAGTATATTAAGTAGAATAATTTTTTTGAAATATTTTATTGGTAGTTTCTAAAAGGAAAAAATGCATCAGAATTTTCAAACAAATATGAAGCCTAACACATTTCAAATACAAAATACGTGATGGTTGTTAATTTATGAATCAATAAGCTGGGAAATCGCATACAAATGAAGAATCTGCAAGCAAATTTTAAAAAAAACTTTAAAATATTGCATAATGTTTTTAAAAAAAATTACCTTTAACTTCATTTTGCTTAAATCCACAGTTCTTGGAAATCAAATTATAGTGCAAAATTAGATCATCTTTTAAATACTGAAAATGTAGAGCTTGTTCTTCCCACTCGTCATGAAAAAGATGCAGTGTAGCTAGGCAGTTACCTATCGTGCTTATTCCATTAAATGACATTCAATTGATGGCATTATTACCCATATTTAATTGTATGGCAATATTGATATTATTATCCCTTACGTAAAAATATTTGCGTTTATTTGAAGATTTGCTGTGGCGATTGTACCATTGACAAATATTTAAAACCATAAGAAAAGAAAATAATCGTGATTATTCGAATTCACGTAAATAGAGGCATTAACATTATATTACATTATAAAAATTCAGTTATTTTCCCTAAAAGTGCTAAATAATATGCAACAGATATTGTATACTATCCATAGAAATATAATGATAAAGTTTTACTGGAAATAATTTTATTGCTAACAATTATTTTAATTAAGAATGCAAATATGTTGATTTATAAAGAATGTCATATTTTTTATATAAGAAAAACATCTTACTCTCATATTACGTCCAATATAAGTGCAGATATTCAATTCATGAGCTTAATAAAATAACAAAAATTTAAAATGGATTTCCAAACTACAAATACGGCAAAAATATTTGTCCAGAAAAGTAAAGATTATCTAATTTTATTCGGAAATGAAAACTGCAGATAAAATTACAGTTATTCTTGAAAATATCGTAAATAAATCTAGTTACTGCAAATAGACAGAAATAAACTATTCAAAGTTTTCTTTTTAAAAAAAGTCTGAAAAATAATAGCCCAGAATGCATAGACATTAAGAAAAATTACATGGTTTGGCATTCGAATTTGAATCCAAAAGAAGCTTATACTGACATGCTAAAGAATCTTAGCCGTTTTCAACGAATAGGGAATATAATTTAAAAGAAAATATTTAACGATAGCTAGAGGCTAAAAGTTCAATCTATTAACGCTCAATGATAACTAGTAAAATACTAGGAATTTAGTAATAAAATATTTTTGTTAGCCATGGTGGCGTGATAGTAAAAAGTTTCAAAATTGGAGGGTTAAAGATCAGAAAACCAATTTTTTTTTTAATGTAGGCTTGGTTCATATTAACTCTATATTTGTGTAGGTTTGCTGCATAATAACTCCACATCTGTGTTAGTTCGTGCATTTAGTAACTGTATTTTTCAAATAACAAGCTAAAATTAAACCATTAAGAGACGTTATAATTTGATAATTGCGTAGTTAGAGTTAGGTAGAAACCATAAACAAATCAAATATTCCGAGAGATTTTAGGGGCCG
>JAPMOQ010042445.1:454746-482227 GCA_026543055.1 Argiope trifasciata
AACTCTCAAATGAGAATAAGCATTTTGCAATAAAGCATTGAAAAAAAATAGTTGTAAAACATTAAACGGCTATTCAATTTTTTCAGGGAAAGATTAATTCTTCAGCTATTTTGATAATTTTCCTATTAGCCATACTGTGCCGCGGGAAAAAATTCTAATCGAAGCAAAATACCCTTCTAGAGCTCTTACTCTAGTGTCTCATAAAAACAAAATTAATTGCTCATCGCAGATACTTTCCTATGCATAACTTTTTCCAATTATATATTATAAAAATACTTTCAGTAAACGATCTCAATTTGCCAGTGAGTCATTATCTTTTGGAAATATCTGTGGAATGATTTTATTCTGCATAATATTTTTTACATGAATAGATTTTTTTTCTCTTTATTATGGAAAAATCAATGTTTATAAGAAATATGTATCTAGCTCTTTTCTTCTTGATTGCTTTCAAATGACTTTTAGATTTTCCCTATTTTTATCGCATTTCAATTATATTATATTTGAAAATACTTTTTATAAATGCAATAATATATTACACTTTTGTCATAAATCGGGACAAAAAAAATCTCCAAAATTTCTTTGATAAAATAACATTTTTATGAAGATATTTAACAAAGTAAAATGTTTAAATAAAGATTGTTTTTTCTTTCTTTATTTCCAATTATCACTGAAAAGGAGATACATTTACTTTTAGTTTTAATGACCTCTTGCTTTTAACTTAAGTTAATTCTAGAAAGAAATCTCCAATGACAAAAATTTCTAAACCTTGGATTCAAGTTTTATTGCAAGGCGTTATCTTGGCAAAATTGAAGGATTCATATATGATTAATAAATGACACATGGACAATCTTTTTAATTATGTTTTATTCATCTTATGCCTAAACATACTCATCGGAGGTTACCTCCGTCATAGGAATGAGTAACTACTGATGTAATTATTCATCCTCATAAATCTGCTTGGTACAGAAATGATGTAGGAATGGCTCCTAATGCCGATAGCGGATGTACCTGTTAAGGGAGCGATTGTGCCATGGCCGGTGATGGCCTTTAGTACTCAACCGTAATCCCACCAAGATGTCGCAGCACTTTGATCATTCAATATTTTCGTATACTTATACTTCAATATTTTCGTATATTTACCTTAGGATTTGTCAGCCCTTTGAGTGCAAAATCATGAAGGTAGTCACAGTGAGAACAATTATTTATTTATTAAAAAGAAAAATCATAGCCAATATATGGGCTGTAACTAAGCGTATAAATTATAATTTATTTGATTAAAATAGTGTTTAAATAAAATAATAAAAAAGTCCCATTCCGGAGACAAGAAACTTAAATTGAAAATTACATATAGAAAATAGTAACATACATAAAAATAATATCACTTTGTCCAAAGGGTGGAGGATATAGTATACTGTACAGCAGTATAATACAACAACTCATAACTATTAAAAATACAATCAATTGACGAAAATACAAATTTTAAAAACACCTAGATGAGTCAGACATGGCAAGACAGCAAAAGAGAAAAAAAAACACAACTAGAAGGGTAAATCAAAAATATGAACAGTCTAAGAAAATTTTAACAACTATAATCCTGCACAACAATAATCGACAGAATAAATATAGCATCAATACAAACAGAACAGTAAACAACTTCTACACTGGTACAGCCTTATCACTCCATCCTTTTCTAAGTGTATTTCAATCATATCTCAAGAATTTGCAAATTTTCCACATCTTCAGGAATTAATTATTCATTTCTTTGAAGCCTTGTTCCACTAAGTACAACAAAAAATCCCACTGAAGTTGGATTCTACAGAGGGACGAGTTTGGCGATAAGAATGATAAGCGTACATTCAAAAGTGAAGTGGTCGGCTTGCCTTAGGATTGGTAGATTAAAAGAAAGTTAAATGAAGTTCCAAACTAAGGAGGAGTATCAAAAAAACGTTATGCTCTACCCCATATTACTGATGGAAACATTCTTGGTAGAGAGAGTATGATATGCCAAAGGAATAAATCTATACGGCTTTTATGTCGTAAAATAATCCTGTTTATAAATACTAAGTTATAGAAACAAATGTTTTTTTTTGTTTTTGGTTGCTTTTTTTGTTATATACAAATGTTTTTTTACATTTTCCATCGGATCTAGGGGGAAAACAACAGCTTTGATTACTGAAATCAAATCAATCCTATTTAAATTGAAGCAAATGGATTTCGTAAACAAAATATAAGTTTCTCTAACTATGTTAACTTCAGTTTTCTTAAACATTCATTACATTTTTATAATGCTAATATATGACAAAAAAGAGAGAAAATAATTATTGTTTTATCTATCTCCAATTAATTATGAAGCTGTTCAGAGTTTATGTTTGCTATGGCTAGTTATAACGGTATAATCTATTTATAAACACATAATAATTTTCTTCCATAATTTTTTTTGAAAATAGAATTTTAGACAAAGAAGTGTGTTTCACCATTATATCCTCAATTAGTAAATTTATCCGCATATTTTCATTTCAGAATTTTTTTATGAATCTAAGGAATTTTTTAGGCTTGCAAATAAAAATAATTTCAATTGCTGGTTCTAATAATTCGCTGGATTTAAAAAAGGCCACATTAAAATTTCTTGAATACGTTTTTTACATTATATATTAATGTAAAAATAGACGTTTTCACCTATAAGAACGGATATACTGTGTATATAAATTTGATATTCAGAATATGGATACAAGAATACCCAATTGTAAATAGGAAGGGAATTCGTCATTTTAAAGTTACATGTTTTTTTAGAAAAAAAAAAACATATTACACAACCGATGACAAATTTCATGCATGGAAGTTTCTTGTAAAAAATAGAGAAATTCAAATTGTTTAATGTTTTTGCCACATAAGATACATGCAAGCGAATATTTAGAATTTTTTTCTTTCATAAGAAGAAAAAATGAATGTTTCAAAGACTGAAGACTCTTGGATTTATAAAATAATAAAATGAAAGTTCAGTAAGAAAAGTAGGAAATAAAAGGGAAAAAGGATATGAAAGGAAAATTGTTTGAAAATTTCATTTAAATTGAAATATAACTTATTGCTATCAAGTAATTTGCCGGAACTTTTAGATAAGCAAAATTCATTCGAAATATAATTTGTTGTAAGTCTATTCTATATTGATACTGCCTATGCAAATAACTTAAAATTATTCTTTAAGGCCCTTTTTTCTCCTTGAATTTTAATCAAATTATGCAAGTGCCATTTAAATTTAAAATAATCTATTGACTTATTTAAAGAGGTTATTTGCGGTGATTCAGCACCTATATAAAAATAAGTATTCATAATATATAGAAATAGTATTGATAACAAAATATTTAATATCAATAAGTTAATTATGGTTTTAATGTTTGTAATAGCTCTTATGTTTATTGTGGATTTAATGAAGTTTGTAATCTTTCTTCATCATTATTCTTGTCTGTTTTGTTTCGAAAATAAGACATAAAACATCACCTAACCTATTCTAGCCTCACATCACTTAAACAGTTTGCAGATCTAACTAATTGCTTTCTATCGATTAATAAGCAAATAAGATAGAAGCATTCAAGAATTTAATCAGGAATTATATTCTTTTCACTCTTTGCAACATGGAAATAAAAATTTAACCAGATATTACTTTAATCATTTATGGAAATTGCATCAACTTAAAGAAGATTATTGGGACGAATGAAAAGTTTGAAAGGGAAGCAAATTAATGAGAAATGACAGACACTACAGGTAAAAAAAAAACAGTTAAAATATGTCAAAGAACTTCCCACGCAGACTATATGATACTCCAGTGCCACACCACCTGTTTAAAGAAAATGCCACATTAAATCATATGAAAAAAATGTATATATGGTCATGGTTTATTTATTACTAGACGCCTTTGGCGACCAGCTGGTTCGCCAAGAGTAATGGGGTCTAAGATTTTCAATTAAATACATATGTGCCTTGCTGTCTTTATAATTTCTCTGCCAGATATACTTAAACTTCGAAAGTCACGTAACACTGATTTACTAAATTAATGATATAGATGTTGCAAACGATCATAGAAACCTTTGTCTTGTATTTATTTTTTAGAAAAATAACATTTAATATTTATTTAATTTCATCCAATCACGTGGTGAATGTTACATTTTTTTTTCGATTAAATTTGCAGTCATAGTTAATTTATCTTTTAATTTGAACTTCTGTCAGTATGATTTCAACCGTTTAATAAAAGCTTTTTTTTTCCCTTTGCTCGTTCATTATTTATTTTAGAAAATGTCACATTTTATATTTCTTTTATTTTATCCAGTCACGTGCTAAAAGTTGCCTTTCTTTAGATTTAATTTGTAATGATAGTTGTTGTTTTTTAGTTTGAACTTCCGTCAATAGGATGGCAACATGCTGATAAAACCTAATTTTTCCCCCTTGACATGCTCGTGCAGATTAAATTTTATTGTTTTGTCCGAAATATATTGTTGTAAAACATGGTTAAAATATTTCTTTAAAAATTCGTTAAAAATAGAAGCTTAAGTTATACATTAAAACAAAGATACCATTAGAAAGCGAATTTTTAATCTTTAAATTGATGTAAAAATCATGTTTGTGCTATAATATTTTCGGAATTATAGCGGAAAATCGTCGAAATTTCGCTTGAATTTTAATTAATTCAAATTCTAATTAAAAATTCGAAAAAAGGGCTCCGAGGTGCACATTCCCAACCTCCAAGGTATACATGTACCAAATTTGGTAGCTGTAAGTCCAACGGTCTGGTCTGTAGAGCGCCAACACTCACACACACACACATACACATTGAGCTTTATTATAAATATAGATAGTTGTGACGGCTTTTCTGATTTTTCTTCAAGAACACGTATCTTGTCATAAATCTTTCAATGACTCTTTCCATTTTGCAAAGAGAATAAGCACCGGTGATAATCAGGTCTATAGAGTTAATCTTCACAATGCAATGAACAACTGTGTAGACTCTTAGATGCTATTAAATATGTAGAACATCGGAGTCGCAGAGAGCAGCGCATCTCTCATCCGAAATCGTATAATAGGTTACTAGCTACAACGTTTCAACTTTAATATCTAATGCCAATCTTATATATTCGCTCCATCTATCTATGAACAACTATCCGGATGTGCACTATTGAAACCTTTTGAGTGCATGATAAAACCATCCACCATGATCCGGATCCAGGTTACCAAACCTTACTCAATGTATGGTAATTATAATAAGACGCATATCTTTATAAATAAATTAGTCTTTACATTTGTTTTGTTAAATTGTAGAACTTTCTTAATATCAGACTAGTGTGCAAAATATATGTTCCGATATTTATCTACCTAGGTTACTCACAAGTAACTAATGAATGGGTTAAAATTATGAAGTAGCATATAACCTTAATTCTCTAAATAGCACAACTTTGAACTCATATTGATGTATCAAGTACATGCTGAGCGCAAATTTTATATATTATGCCGCAAAAGGGAGTTAATGTTGTTATTATGCACGACGTGCTTATATAAATAAAAGTAATTTAATATTACAAACTTCTAAAGGAGATGGAATCAATAGGCTTACTAATTTATTTGACAAAATTATAAGGAGCAGTCAAATGGAAACGGGAAAAATAAGTAAATAAAAAAGTAAGTAAACGTTATTATTTCAGATCGTCGAGACTGTTAGTACATTTAACCCATTACGAGACAAGACAGTCAATGCCTTTGTGGATAAATGTTTCCGGTGGCCTATGGAACTATGATTATACCAATGCTTGCATCTCTTCGTTCGAAGCAAATCAACGGACACGCATATTTTTCAGCAGGGCTCAACAAAATTCGGAAATTGCATGGAAAGTGATTTGGACTGTATGAAGAATGTGTAAAGATTTTTCAAAGAATGTTCTGCTGCGTAGTCTTAATGTTATTCGCCAAATGCAGGTGGGCATTACCTGCAACACAATGATTGCATGCGCGTAAGATTCTGAGCATTTGGATTTGATGGTCATCTTCAATTTTTGCAAAATTCTCACGAATTACTGTGTGATAATAATGGAGCTAAATTTCAGGAAATCAATTAGCAGTGCCATTGCAATAAAAAAAGATCACTATGAATTTCATATGTTGGCTTGTACTGATATCGATTTTTTGGGGAAGGAGGGTTTTATTTATATGCTTTCATTGTGGACTCTGATAGTTGTTCTCTGATTCAAAATGATGACATATTCATTTTCCACTACAAAACGGAACAGTGTAACATATTTTTCGTCATAAGGTACTGAGGTTGAAGATACTACAGTGATGTCGTCATTTTGTTCAGTGTAGTTTATTTCACTCAAGCGTAAATTGCGTACTGTGTTCACCATATAAACCAGATCACTGGGGCATGAGTTTATATTCCTGGTGATTCCGCAATCAGTACACTATTTCTCTTTATCGGCTTCCATATAAATGTCAGACGAGCAAACGTATCTTTAACCTCATTGTGATCATGTCTAACACACACACAAAAAAAACCCAACATAACTGTGAAAGTCAGCACCGTTCCTTACCGATTACTAATAGAACTCGCTTATACACAAAAGTCTACACATGTAATCAACTTAGGCGCCAGGTTCTTTATAAATTTTGACTCATTTTCATTTGATTGCCCCTTACATAAAGAAAATCACAGCTTTGCAAATGGGCGCCTCGTTGTTACAATGTGTGTGTGTGTGGATTTGGTGAAAATATTTCTTAGCCTTGCATATTTTTACATTCATTATTGTTGGCAGTTGATGCCAGATGCTTTTGGTAGCCGTAATCCAAGAAATCATTTAACGAAGTTTTGGATGCCAAATGGTGGAAAATGGTTTAACGATGTTTGTTCGATGATTCGGCAATATTTTCAAAATAAAACTGATGAGGATGCAAAATGTTGATCCTACGAGGAGCTAATTCGAAATTTAAAAAAAAGCAGAAACGATAGTTTGGGACATGAGTACTCTATTTCAGAACGGAAAATTCAAGAAAATTCTCCAAATCATTTTATCAGGATCTATTTCTGTAGTCTAAGAACAAGTATTTCGGAATTCTAAAAAGAAATCAGGAAAAGAAATATGCTATTTGTTAAGCCTTTTATGTATTTCAGAATTCATCTGAGAAGACATATTTTCGATAATTACTTTTCTTTCTTAAATTATTCACCAAAAAATTTTTGATGGTGACAAATAGGTTCTTCAAAGTTTAGGAGACATCAGCAGTTGAATATTTTAAAACGGAATTTCCTTTATATATAGAACGAGATAGATGAATCAAAATTTATAAAGAAAGTGTCACATCTGCTTTGTAACGTAATTTTTTTCTGGTAACATTATTCAAAAGAATATTTCCAGCCATATCAAAATTTAAAATTGAAGTGTCATAATCGGTTCCATTTCTTTATAATAAAGTGGTAGAATTTTTGTCGCTTAAAGTTAAAATAATTTACATAATTAAAAAATTTTTACAATTATATATTTATTGAATCATTCTTTTTAATTGTATATCTTTGCATTAAAAGCATAACATGCTTTTAAACATATATGTTGAGCTTTTTATTTATCAAAAAGTACTGTTGTACTGTAAAGTACTGTATCAAAAGTACTCACGACACGAAAAAGGATTTTTAAAATTTCGAAATATTTCAGGAGTTTCAAATCTTTTTCAAAATTGAATCTCCTAGTTCCTTCTCCTGATATATCATATCAATACATGAAAACTTCTGGTTGTAGAAAGTTTGTATACATGCAAAAGTTACTTTGATATTAATATCTACATATTTCTTTCCACTTCAAATATTGGGCATATCTCCTCCTATCCCCGAAATTCGATAGTTTTGCGTTACTATTTGTATTTATTTTAAAATTTCCATCCCAAATATAAAAATTTAAAGTCGAACTTTGTTGTAAAATGCATTGATTAGCTTACAATTTCTTTCGAAATATTTATAGAGTATGGAACATTTATCATCAAAGCAAATAATTTTTATTAAACAATATAATTATACTTTTAACCCATGAATAAATTTATTTATTCAAAAGAAATTTTATATGGTTTCTATGATACTTCTCTTAATACTGGCAGAATTTCAAATTAATCAATTTAAAAAGTTAAAATATATACATTAAGGTCCATGGTTGTTTTGACAAAAACAAAGGAATTTATCACAAGTTTTAAAAAAAAAGAAAAATTGCCATTCAATATGCAGTAAAATGAAGCAATGAAACTATTAACTTTACATCAGAATCTATCGAATTCATGAATACCACAACTAACATAAAATTTTCGATAACTACTGTATATTACTCAAAAATTTCGATTTATTTAAAAGTGGCATTTTGATTTGCCTCACAAAAAATTTGGAAAAATATTACCTGCAGGTCCATGGTATATCAACTATCTTTGAATGATTTTGACTCTCAATTTATCAGTTTCAGATCTGCTTTATTGAATTGTTCTAATCACTCAAATGCATTTTATCATTTTTATTCGTAAACCAAATTTTTGCGATTTCCAGACTTTTTTTTACATTTTAATAAAATCTAATGTTTACTGTAAAAAGGCAAGCCGCAAAAATACTTTTAAATGGCGGTTAATTATATATATTTTTAAAAACCAAAAATGTGGAACTTTTATTAAGAGATAAAGAATTTTTAATAGTCTTTAAACCTTTAGAAATAGTTAACTGAAATTTTATTTCAATAAGAATGTTAAAAAATTATTATCTTCTTAAGGATTTTTTAAAACTAGTCACATTTATAGAGTAGATAATAATTAACTCTTAATGTGTTCATAAATATTAATATGGAATTTATATCTTAGCTTGTTATTCCTAATATAAAGAAACGAATTAAATTGAAACATGATGATAATAATTTTTTAAAAATTAGGTATGAATAAAAATAGAAATGAAATTATAGTCTGGAATCAAACAGAGCATTTTTTAATATTAATTTTAAATTTAGCAACTGTACACGATTGAATATTCTGATGGATGTGATTGGATTTCATAGCATTTAAAGCTGTTACAAATCGCGTATTACATTTTTTAAAATTATTTTTATAAATATTGTACAGAAATGAAACAGATATCAATGAAAAGAAAATTTTCTTAGTTTGAAGAACATACACAAATCTTTTTTTCTGAGATTATAGTTCTGAAAGATGGTCATCAGTTTTCATAGGTAAGTCATAGCAATTACTTATATCAGAATAAATTAGCCTATTTTCGCCCCTGATTAAAGTTTGCCTCTTTCTAGATTTTTTTTACATTTTTATTTCTCTGAGTTAATCGGAATTTGCTTGAATCTTATCCAGAGAATTTCCATTAGTATTTTTAGCTGATTTAATCAGGAAAGTGCTAAATTAAGTGCGACCATAACGACGTTTAATAAAATAATATGAAATATCCATTTTGATTTTTTTACTGCCATACTACTATAACGACAGTTTCCATCTAAAAATATGTAGTAAGTACGATTTCTCTATACGTAAGTACGCTTCATCTTTACAGATTACAATTTTTAAGATATTTTTTTTTCATATAATAATCAGAATCACAAACTGGCCACTACAACCTGTCAGAAGGCAACCGGAAAAATTTTATTGACCGCAAAGCCAAAACAGCAACACTGGCGGGAAATGTAGTTGAGTTGTAAGCGGCTGGCTACAGTACAACGATTCCCTAAGGGAGTACTCTCAGCCATCGATGGGAGAAGCCATCTATTTCCGTGCAGCCACAAGGATGGCGAGAACCAACCAAAATGCCCTCTCATTCTCAATTACGAGGTAGCCACCATGGTATAAAAAAAGTGACAAAATATATCATTAATGTAAAATATTATAAAATGTAAAATAAATAGATGGTATCACAAAATGTAGAACAAATAAACCAAATCAAGAAAAGGAAATAAATAAGATAAATACAGTCGCAAATTTCAAGTTATCAGGTGAGAACATTATTGTTTAAGTTAATATTTGTCTTAATTATTTTAAGTCATTAATCAGTTTATTACTTTAAGAATTACGAGACTATATCTATCTATTTATCTCTCTCTCTCCTTTTCACTCTCTCTCTCTCTACACACACACACACACACACGTGTGTGTGTGTATGTGTGTGTGTCGTTTTTCTAATATCAATGCGTACTTAATGACTTAAAATAAAAGACATTTCGTAAGAATTCAGATAATGTATAATTTGGAAATCAAGTTGTAACTTTTGTTGGTGATATATCACCAAATGTGACAACCTTGTACCTTATTTTCTAATCACCCTATTTTAATTAATTAATATTATCCCTGAAAAAACAATATTTTTTGTTTAAACGAACAATATTGTAACTTTTTTGGTTTATTTTTTTTTAAACTGTGTAAATAGGCTATAACACTGTGAAATTCAAGCGAATAACTACATCGGCAGATAACAAATAATTCAAAAGTTATACAGTTAAGGCCAACTCCCAAATAAAACTATATTAGCACTCGATAAATAATTTAAAAACTGTAATGTTAAAGCCGACTCCAAAATAAAGATACCATAGCAGAAGATATATATTTCAAAAGTTATACTGTGAAAGCCGATTTCAAAATTTCAAAAAGTGAATAATCGTCAATATTTACCCTACGCATTTAAAGGCTTCAACAATTTGTTGTCTACACATTTTGAGGCTCTAAAAACCTCAAACAAAAACAATACCATGTTCTCACAAAGCGGGTATGTCCGTAGTTTGCAAATCTCCGGTAGGAAGTCCATGCCGGCAAAACATATCATGGAGACATGACAGACGTATTGAGATCCATCATATCTTATAATTTTTAGTAACGTGTATAAGCATAAAATTTATTTATAATGTAAGAAAATTAAAAATGCATGAAGGTATAAATCTTACATTTTTGTCAGAATTTTGAAAATAATAAAAAAATAAAATTTAAAAGTAGTTCTTAAAATGTTTTTAAATAAATCGAAATACAAAAGTAAAATCATACAAATTTAATATTATTAACAAAGTAATTATAAAAATCAAACAGATAAAATATAATACATTGTGGAATATATGATGAATGAAACAATAACGGTGGTATAAATAAAAGTCATTATTAAATTAATAATGAAAAATTGTTTTTAAAAATAATTAATCAGATAAATTTATTTATAAATGAAATAATAAATTTATTCATAAATAAATTTATTCATATATGAAACTAGAAACATAAAATGGTATTAAAAAATAATTCAGAATAGCTCAAAATGTTAAAAATTAGCATTTAACAGATATGGGAAGAAACAAACTTTTAAATATATGCATTATTTACTATAACGCAGCTGCCAAATTAACTAAAATATTATAAAAACTCAAAATTTCGCAAATATTACAATCCCATGACATGCAATAGAACATTTTGAGCAACAACTTTTGATCAGAAATCTAAGAAACAAATGACAGAATATAAAATTCAATGGGAAAATAAATAACTCATAGCCACCATAGCAATTGTAAATGACAGCAAAATATACATAAAAGAGGAAAATATTCTTTGACTTGTAAGACTTATTTTAAGTTCGATTTTGTTTTATTTATTATTTTAATATATTCCGAGACGAAAAGACTATACAGAAAAATTTATTTTATACATTTCAAGGGTAACTGAGTACATTCATTTTGCACAAAAATTAATTATTATTGAGCGAAAGTGAAATTATTTTTCTTTGTCTAACTTAAATTCCTATTCTCTTGAGTTTATAATACGGTTTTCATTTTGTTTCTTTAGTGTTGTTCAAAACAATAACTAAAGACTCTTCAGTTCGAACCTAAGAATCGAATATGGTAAATGTAAAAGATATGACAGTGATATAAATTTCAGTGTTTCAAATAGGAATGTTTTAATGGCGAAATTTACGAGGTAATATTTTGAGACATTTACTTAGTGAATATCCATGTTATATGTATCTATGTTGTATAGGCTGTATGTCATTTTTCAAATTGCTTTATAGATCACCCGTCATAAATTCAACATTTATATGCAAGTTATGACATGCTCTTTGAATTAGAACATGATTTCTATCAACCGGTGAGAGGCTTTCTAAACCAGGTTTATTGCATAAAATCAAAAAATTAACAATCTTCTTTTACAACAACACTTTTTTTGACAAATTCTATTATATAATTGTTTTCTCTCTTAACTTTTGAATTTTTCATAAAACGTAACATTTATCATGTTGCATAGTTACAAGTAATATTGAAAAAAAAAATTAATTAAATTCTTACTTTGGTCAAAAAAAAATATTTTAGTTAATTTTTACTAAATAATTAACAAAAAAAATATTAAATATGAAAAATTATTGATTTTCGAAAGAACTGAAATCGTATTCATCCCTTCACTTGAAAAATACTGAAATTCTAGCATTTTACAGATTGAACTACTGCCTGTTGATTTCAATTTTCATTATAAACTGCTAAAACTCTATTTAAAGTATTATAAATTAATTAAATTTAATTAATAAATTAATATGAGAAAAAAAACTGCATTAACATCAAGCGCCATTCATTACAAATTTAAAAAAATGCACTTGAATTTGAATGAATGAATAAAAAGTAATTTATAAAGAATTGAAAATATGAACAAGATATATAAATAAATAAATATAGGGCGAGTGTGAACTAATAGTAGGAACTGAAAAAAATAATGCAAATTAGAAACGTTGATCTATGATTTAATTCATAGCATAATTTTGCATGTTCATTATTTCTTATATTCAAGATATTTCCAAAGTTTCCTGGTAATTATTATTGTCAATGTAATGTACATATTTTTTCATTTTTTTTCTTACCATACACTTTAATATTTGGATAAATTCAATATTCTTGTACTCAAAACATAGACAAAAATGGTTATCGAAGTTGTAAAAGTATTGATTTATCTCCTTTCTTATTCAATTTCATTTGCATCTGTACCCAACAGGATAGAAGTCACATGAACTTTAGAAGAAAGGTGTGGTGTGATATTAGGTTGCTAAGAAGTGACACCAAATTTAATAATTTAGAGGAAAAAACCCGGAAACTTTTGAAGTCAATTGATGAGATCGTCTCATTCAATTTATTTCGATAGGTGTGTTGCATCGTGATGGAGCTTTTGCAATCTGGCGAACATGTTCTGATGTTTCATCATGCTGAAATAAATATATTTTTCAAATGTCTGCAGGAACTTCATGATATAACTCTGAGAATCATTCTATGAAGCATGAAAGATAATTTCTTCCATAGATATTAATCGAAGGCCAATTTCGATGTAGTATACAATCTTCAAAATATGAAACAAAACGCTTATGACTCCTCAGCAATTGTTCTTCCTTTTCGGAACCACATATCCATACTCAAATATATACTGTTTTCTAATTCACTCTTAAATCTTCGTTAAGAATTTTGCTTCATCGTGTAAGCTTCCAAATTAATTTTTACAATTGTTCTGAAATTTTCCCCAAAAGTACAAATTATACTTATCTAAAATTGCTGCAATACGTTAATACTAGTACACTAATCATTCTGATTATATCTAGTAATCGTTACTTAAGTTCGAAACCATCTATTCAAAGCTAAGTATAATTTGATACTTATAATGATAAATATAATTATAGATAACTATAAGTTGTTTTCAATAAGTATAATGATCGATAAGTATAATCTGTTTTCAGTGTTGACTTTTATAATTGTTATGAAATTGCAGAAAAAAATATTAATAATATTTATCTAAAATTGCTATAATACACTAATACTAGTACATTAATCATTGCGATTATATCATGCAATCAATACTTAACTTTGGAACCACTTATTCAAAGTTGTTTTCAATGTGCAGTTTTCTAATTCTTATGAAATTTCCGAAAAAAAGTGCAAATTATACTTATTTGCATTTTATACTTCTACGCTACAGTCAGACACTAATCAATATGATTATATATTAAAATACTTTACACTGCAAAAACGTATCGCAGTCTCATATTTGACACTAAATTTTTCCTGCCTTCAAATTCAACAACTACTTCCTATATAAATTAATCAAATTTCTATATTTAAGCATGGGAATATGAATTATCGTAATAGTAATAAAATGCATCTTGATTTCTGCGATGGTCTGATAGTGGAAAAAAATAGCAATTTGAAATATCAACGAAGAAATCAAAAGAGCATAATTTTAGAATGTTATTCCTCCAAAATTTCTTGAATTTTAAAATCTGAAATGTCAGCTTAAATCAACAGCAATTCATTTGTGTTCATGGAAGTCTGAAGAAAATCGATGCCGTTTCAGATTTTCTTTCTGTTTTTCATCTACGATTGCAAATTATAAGTTAGTCGTCTTGAAGTCTTAGAATATGACACAAATTCATTGAATACGATTAAATTATTTGGTATGTCAAATAAGGGTAACACAGCTCGTTCTATTATTGAAACATTTCTGATAAAATTAAAATATTTTACTACAAATAACATTAAAATCGGCGTTTATAATTTTGAGGTATAGAAGTTATTTATGAGTCATACTCTATAAACCATTATTTTACCACATTCTGATAAATTATTCTACTACAGTATCGTAACGAGAGAAAATTAATCGGGTAATATAACATGGCTGATTTATTTTTCATGAACTGGCGGAATATTCTCTTCAGCTTCAATGATGATAAGAATAGCGGAGGCCATAAATTTCAGTATTCTGCTGAGATTCGTTTATGAACATCTTGGGATGAAACTCGTTCAGCTATTGGCAGAAAACTATAAGGAGCCATTTCTCTTAGAATAGACTATACTTTTATGCTCAGATCTTCAATCCAAGAAATATTCGTTAAATGGGATCCAAATGGAAGACTACAGGCTTCGAAACGAGCCAATACTTTTATCATCATGTGATATTAGTTGGATTCAAATCTTCGAATAAAATTCGAATTCCTATATTAGATGATGGTGTATTCAAACTTATTGGTTAATTAGAAATCGATTACGACTCTTTAGTATTATCTCATCTAGGAATTGCGGATATTTCAGAAATTATCTGAGTTTTAATAGTGTGCTGACATTCTAATTTCTCCTGCTTTGGAAGCATAGAAAAAAAATCACATTCGTCAGAAAATTAGACTTTCGGATTTTAATTGATCTCTATTATTCCGAAATTCCAGAGTCTGAAAAATGCATTTTGGAATTAAATCTCGTTTTCTATCAGTCGGCAGACATATGTAACTGTAATGAAATAAGTATTGACGGAAAAATAAAAATTACTTTAGTATTTTTTAAGTCCAAAATTGTGTCTTTCCACAGATTTCTGGTCGAAATCTGTCAATGATATTTTGTGCACTCTTGTATATTTAAATGCAATACTTTTCAATGATAAAAGTGATAAGATAAGAAATCAATAAATGAAATAATGGATCGGATCAGCCGAGTAGAGTAGCTATCGGGTTGTGGACCCAAAGTATGATAACTCAAAACAGCAACTAACTATATAGCTAAATATAACTCCACTTTATGTTCTTTTAGATGCTTATAGTTATTTACTAGTATTGCAAAAATGATTGCAATAGATGCCAGAAGAGGCGACAACATTCTCGGACGAATAGTAGTTCTTGTTAGTTTGCAAGAATAGAAGGTTTGTATTAGATCTTTGGATTTTTACGGCGCGAGGGACAAAGCTGACCATACTGCGTCAAAACAAGATATGTGTTTTTATTTCCAAATGATCTATTATAGAAAATATTTCCTCACGGTTAAAATACAAACAATGTTTTAATCTTATAAAAACACAACACAATAAGTTTAAAATACAAGGCACTTAAATGTAGGATTCCTATTAAGGAAAATATTCCAAGAAAATGTTAAAAATCCTTATGGTATTCATATAAAATGGATAAAATTTATAACTTAAAAAATCAAAAATATTCTTGTGAAGGTGTTCTTCCACTAACCCACGCATCACCAATGTTAATGAATTAAAATACAGCATGCGATGAAAATGAAATTTAGGACACCGAATTAAAATGTAAAGTAATGTGTACAACTAAGATTGACATAGCAGCACATGAGTGACAATACTGCAACAATAGAAGGAAGACCCAGTTTCGGCCTAGAGTTTACGAAAGTAATGCCTGACCAATCAGGCTATTAAAAAATGGTAACTCTCTCTTTCCCTTTCTCTTAGTAATAATAAATATTGTACAACAATTGTACAAACATCATTCTGGTGAGTATATTGAATTAAACCTGTAAAACCATTAACAACATACAACTGAAAATGAATTGAGAGCTGATACATAAATATGCAACTGAAATACAATAGAACAATAAAAAAGTAGAGAAAAAACGAGAAATGTTTATAATTGAGAGCAATGCAAACAAAGTACACTTATGACACCTGAAGAAAGAACTTAGAAAAAAAAGAGGGAAAGCTTGTATTGATTTGAAAAATGTATCAAATTATGTATCCATTTCCGTAATGAAAAATACCTCAAAATGTCTGCAGCTTATTTTCACTTTTAAGGAGTGATAAGAATTACGACATATAACGTATATGGATAAGGATTTAAATTGAAAGATTTTAAATATTTTACAGTTCAGTGATTAACTCTTTTTACTGGAGCTATTTAAAACTCGAAAGTGTGGCCCAGACATAACAGGTCATTAAGTAGAAATCCAACAAGAAGAGGAACATAAAGTTTGATTTATTTGCGGACGTTATCAATATTGATATTATGTATCCATTTCTTTTCGATGAAAATATTTTGCACACTAAAATACATGGGATAGAGATTCGTCTACAAAAAAAACTTCCTTTAATGAATTACATCTGTGTTATTAACTTTTTAACCGAGCATAGAAAGTGAGCATTCCATTTCTGATCCTGTAAATAGATTTCGATTTTATCAATAGATTCTTCGATTTTTTATATTCTAGACTTCGACAGTTTGATTTAATTTGAAATAATTTCCACTGACTGTTTTTCTTTTTATCTCTTATTGTATTAATTTATTACAAGTTTCAAGCAAAATATCATACTGAGACAGAGTGTTTGTACAATGTTTCCTCATTTTCAAGAACTTTCTAGGTGATATTCCCGTATATCCATTGTGAATATGAATGTTCCTTAAAACCAACAAGAATTCTCTCTCTAAATCTTTCAAATAAAAATCGACTTCAGGCCCGAAAACAGCTTCCACTAAAATTCCATCGCATATATGATCCTAGAGCAAAAAAATATCTTTGTTAGAATGGAGTACGTGTGGGAATGCAGCTTAGAGAGGATGTACCAGCATAGTTGTCGGCCTCATCCTCTGACCATTGCTTGGTTCCTAACAAAATACCTATTGTATTCAAACAGAATGTTGATATAATTTAATTATTTTTTCAAATAGCCATTAATCAGCCCCCAATTTTTTTAGTAAAATGCTTAACATTTATATAGATTAAAAAATCTGTTTGTAATTTAATTGTCAATTAAATAGAACTTGAAGTATTTATTAGAAATTGCCCATTTATGCGTGTGTGATCAACAATAATATACATTAATTTACAAAAGTAATATTTATTTTTATACATGGAATAAGGAAATTTTAAAAAGAAAAATGGAAATAAATTAAGAAAACTGTTAATATTTACCGTATTTTCAAAAACGGAAAACTTATAGAGTATAAGAAATTCGAAACATATTGTTTTTTATAAAGAATTTGTATATAGTCTAGACATATTTCATCATAATCACGAGCGGCGCGAAACTTTCCTCTCACATCAGAGAAATCTTATCAAAGTATTCAAATATGAGAATATTATTATCAAAATAACAGGTCCGTTGAGAAGTGTTTGCCATTCTAATTATCTTGCAGGTTTTAATGGAGAGGGGGGGGGATATATACTCGAACTTAACAGAGATGCGATTTTGTCATAAGAGAAATTATGAACAATGAAATAAAAATTTAAAATAAAATAATTTCACAACTACTCATCCAAAAACTAAAAGAAGGTATGACGACATGTAAAAAAATCAAACTACATATCATTTTTCATTTTTACTGTTCGTACCATCATACACTAGAACAGATAAATAGATAGATAATAAATCCATGTTTTTTGTCTAAGTTAATAAGTGTGTACATGTCTGGCAACAAGTTCTGCATTTAGTTTGTTGTATTCATATGAATAAATCCACAACGCACACAATGTAGGTATTACCTATGACAAATTTCACCTAAAATTTGTAATAATTTCATAACTTTTGTGTAATGACTTAGCAAGGTCTTCTTTTAAGCTATAATTTTTATAAAAGGTATAATTCCAAAAATGGCGTTTTAGATATCAGGAAGGATCGAAATTGGGAATTTCATTCAATTCTCAAAGTATATTTTTATACGATTGAATAGTTTCTATTTATTCAGTGGAATAGAAAAAGCAGCATTTGCTGAAATTTCAGTTTTCAATTTAATATATGCTTTGCAAATTCTGAGGAGATTTTCATATTCTAACTACTAACTTTCGAATTCAGGGCACTAATTCTAATTCAATTCTTCCTAATTCAATTTTCAGGGCACTAAAAAATTCAAAAACACTTTTTATTATACACATCAATTTTATGACTATGAAGGTAAAAAATAAGAATATAGTGTTAGGTATACAAATTAAACCATCACATTTATATATCTCTCATTGCTCTATTCCATAACGAGATTCCAAAAATCAATTCAATATTGGAAATTGCGTAATAAATTCCATTATCCATTGGGAAGAATTTCCAAGATTTTCCTTGCCCCGTGAGATAGAAAAATGTAATAAATCTATCTTCCTTTATTCACCGAAATATAATTACGAGCTAATTCGTTTCCACGTCAAATTGTTTTGGGGTAACGTGGCCCAGAGAGAAATCCGCCACCAAAGGCGTTTTGTCAGCCTACTTTTAGCATTCGGAACGCAAGCATGCCTTAAGACGTTCGATTCTAATTAGTATACACTACACTGGATACAAACTAATTAGATTATTGGGAAGATTTACGTTTGTAGCGTACCGTTAAATCGTGTTAATGTAATCTATTAAATAAGCGGATGCATTTACTCCTCTGTAAATCGATTTACATCGTTATCGAGAACACCTGAGACAAGAGGAAAATTTTTAATGTGGTCTATTTTTAGATTATTGGAGAAATCAGGAAAATTATTAAAATGCATAGACTCAGTTATATGATGTGCGTTTCATTGCTTATTATACTTTTGAATTCAAATGAGTCGTAATGTAAAGATAACTAAATTTTTTTCTTAATTAAATCTTGTTGAAAGTAAAAGAAGGAATGAAGAGTGAATATAAAATAATGATTCTTAAATTATTTTGTTTACGATCCATTATTTATTTTCTTGTATCTTTTCTAACAACTCTGGCCATAAACATTTTGGAAAGTGTCCGATGGGTTGAAACTTTTCAATAATAGCTTTTTATACTCAATCGTAAGATTTAGGAATAATGTATAATTAGAAATTTTTTAAGTAAATAATGAAAAAAATATTTATTAAGTTTCATCCATAATTTATTTGATCCATTCTAAAAAAATATCATGCTGTGCTTTAATTCAATCAATCTACAAAATTTTTCTAGAAAAGATTTATCCTATACATAGTTTTAGTTTGATTGATGAAGTTTGAGAATCAAATTTCAATTTAATTATTTCAGTTTTTTTTTTGCATGACATCGAAACGGTTTTCTTCATTATATCTAGTAGAATGCTTACTTACAGTTGATTTAATTTAATCGCATATAGTAATGGATTACAATTAATATTTTTGGTAGTTAATGAATTTTATATGTAGAACCACGGAAATTTGTTCAGCCCTCCAAATTAACGTTGGAATAAGCCTAATATTTTTAATACAATATTTATAAAACATAAAAATTATAAGACATATTTTAAGAGAAACCAAACATGAAATAACAAATTAATTTTAAAACAGATAATTTCTTAGTTCGATGTAATTGAACTTTCTTTAAAATATACCAGGACTTTAAAGTATGTCGTATATATCTTATAAATTAAACTAGTAGTTCTTGAATATATGATTTTTTTTTTTCGTTTTTCTCGGAAAAAGTCTCTAATGATTTGGATGAAATTTTATATTTAGATAAGGTTTTGCTTTTTAAGATTATCTTTATAAGTGTCTGTTCGAAAAAAAACGGATTTCACACACAAAAAACACATTTTTTTTATAACTGTTAGAGCCTTTTTATATCAACTTCTCATGTTAACAATATCATATAGCGCCATCTCAGATCCGATTTCGCCTTTGTAAAATTGAGTTTGAGTTTAAATATATAAGTAATGATAGATGAACTGGAAAATGAGTATTGTAATGTAGCAGATTGTTTCCAATAATACGTTAAACTAAGTGTATTCGCGATTTCTTTCATTTAAGTGACTAGTCCATATGTAGGCAAGATCGAAAAATATTCATAATCTAATATTGGGTTGTTCGGAAAGTCATTTCGTTTTGTTTTTTTTGTCAAAATGAAAAGAAATTTTTGTTTAATGAATAAATTATTTATTAAATTATAAAATTGCCATTCTGGTCTAATACCTTTTGCCATATTTTTGGTAGTAACATGATTACACGCTCATAAAAGTTTTGGTCTTTGCTGTAAAAAAAACTGATCGAGGTGGTTTTTGGCCTCCTCATTTGAAGGAAAAATTTTGCAAATCAGTTCTGGTACTGATGTACTGTTAACACATCTTCTCCACACATATTGGCTAATTTATTTCTGGCTTGACAGCATTTTTACCTTTTATATAGCAAAAAAGAAAAAAATGACGAAAATGCTGTTTATTGCTCTCCATATTTAAAAGGGCACCATCCAAAAACTACTGCGAAGAATCAGCTGCACTTTTTCACACTCAAGCCTTGCTATATCAGCTCTTAAAACATAAAATGATTTTGCGGTTTAAGTATGAAATTGGGTGCGAAAAATACAATTAAATCCTCTGTCGGGAAAAAACGAAATTACTTTCCGAACAACCTAATAGATATGTAATTCATATCTAAATATTTTCTCCGAAAAGAAATTCAATCTCATATTTTAAAAAAACTACCGACCAGAGTTTGATCTTTCAGATATTAATCTAACCACATAAATTGGTTTGTAAGAAGTTTTAGAGAAGAATAAATTAGATTCATAAAATGAATTTCGGTTTTTTAAATAAAAAAACATAGTATCGTTCAGGAAATGTCAGGAAATGCAGATTAAAAAACATTATTGCAATGTTACCCATTCCATATTTCAATGAAAATGTAAATGTTTTCTTTTCTATTACATTTAACCTACCTTTGTCTTAACTCCTCGTAATTATGTAGTAATTCATTCCAACTATTGCTCAAATCCATGCATCCTTTACCTCACTGACAGAGAACTTGTAATGGACTACCAATTAAATATTAGATTTGGTATTTGAATATATCATATTCGAAGTCCAAATTCACTGTATACACTAAGGAATCTCCTATTACAAGTCCTTTTGACTATTTTGAGATTGAAGGAATAACTCGCATACCGTCTTCCCTATTCTAACTATGGCACAAAATCATAACACTGTACACAAGTACTGCTTTCAAAACAAGAAGTTAATATGTCTACACAAAACTAAATATCGTACCGAACACTGCTTACGCTATTAACATTTCTTTTTTGAGAAATTAGAATTTTAAATAAAAATATTTTTTATACCAAGGATTGTTAAATATGTAAGTAGAATTTTAACTTTAATTCATTCATCCAAGTGGAAACACATTCATGATTTTTTACAAAGAAATCTGAAACGTATGTATTCGACTTGCTGATATCTAAATCTCCTCCAGCTAACTTTAAATGCTTCTCACCTGCTTAATACTTTCTATACGAATTGTAAATATGTTATAATAAATCCATTGTACTCAGAATAAAAAATTAAGATGTTTTATCATAATTTTTCTGCTGTAGGTAAAAAATGATGATAAGTAATGACCTAACAACGAAGTTCAATTAGTATAAGTAATCAATGCAAAGTTGGAAATATCTTGGAACTTTAATGAATTTTTGTTGAGATTTAATTATTAAGATAACCTATTAAATTTTTATTCAGGATAAAATTAATTTGTTTTGATATATTTTTTAAACATTTTAATTTAAAAAATCGAAACTAAGGTATTAAGTACCTCAATGGTGCATATTGGAACAGTTATTTTGGACTGAAAAATGAATCATTCGAATTTATCTAACACAGAATTAACTTAAATATGAAAGCTATAAAACATTACTCTTCCAGATATAAATATCTAGAAAATAGGATGAAATGTTTTAGGATTCAGGTCTCAGTTTCGAAAATATAGCATAACATTCGAAAGGTGATCAGGTCAATCTTCCACAATGTAGCCGTGATGATGTTAAATCTGACACTTATCATCAAATGTCCACCTACTACTGTGACATGGGAGATGGTGGAAAGGACTGAAGGCTTCTAACTCATCATCGTCACCTGATAATAATTCAAAATTACATACTTCATTCTATGTCGTACTACGTTGATTCAAAATGGGCATAATTCTAATTAAACTAAATATCTCGAATCAGTAATTCATTTGGATATTCAAGTCTGATTAAATGCGTCTCTCAGGTAATAAATAAAGAAGCGAAAGAATATGTATAGCATAATTGGTCTTTTCCAATAATATTATGAGTTGATAAAGCAATAGTTATCTGAGTTGATAAAGTGCTGCTATTCAATAAATTATTAGAAAATAATGAATAATATTTTTTTATTGTTCAGTCTAGGAATTAAAGCTATCAATTCAAATTAATTTCATGAAAAATTCCTTTCATTTCATTTCAAATGAAATTCATCTCCAAATATTTACTGAACCTATATAATAAAATATTCCTTGTATTTAGAAAGCGCTAATGCTGCTACAACTAAAACAGAAATGAAGTAAACTAAATTAAAATAAATATTAAGTTTAAAGTCAATGAGCCAAAAAAAAAAAGATTGAATGAATTATTATTTCTGAAAAAGTTTTGCAGTGTAGAAGTATTCATAAGAAAAAAATAATTTAATTACTAATTTACTCCAGTTTAACTCTACAGATGGCGCTTCAATTATTCTTTATAATGATGATGAATATAACTAAACGTGGTAGGCATACATAGCTGCAAACGCTGTAAAATTATATTCAGTTTAACGAAATGCACTTACATGTTGTTTTGCTTCACATGGTCCTTTAGAGATGCATTTTTAAATTTTAAGTGTTCTATTTGCATGTTTTGATGAATTTGGTGTTGTGTTGTTTTTTTTACTGTAATTTTTCTTGTTTAATGTGAATTTATTTTAATTTCTTGATACTAATCTATTTTTAAAACCTCAATTTATTGGAATTTTCTGATCACGAGGGGTCATTTTGTTTGATGAAATTCAGACCCCTCACAGATAAAATCCCTGCTTGAAGATGACTCTTGTGGACGTCTTCAGACCAGATTCCTTATATATTCATTTTTATTTTAAATTTAATATTTATGTCTAGCATTTATTTTAATTCAATCTGGGAATTGAAAAATGTTCGAGTTTTTATATTACTCCAAAATTATTGTTTTTAAATCAAATTCCTTAATTAATACTTATAAAGCATATCCCGAATCTAATTCCATATCTGTTGTAGTTTGTTATGGCATTTGCTATTGGACACGTTCGCTTTTACGAAGACAGCGAAACAAGCCTATAGGGTATGTCTCTTGTTTTAGTAGCACCAACTAAGGCCAAGACTAAGGCTTCGCCACTCATGCATCACTCATTCACCTTCACAGCCCTTTCCTACAGTAGGGCACATTCACACATCTTACAGATAGAAGAGAGGAAAAACAACCATGCCTGAACCGAGAATGGAGCCCAGAACAACTATCTCCGTTTTTCTATAAAATTCCATCAAAATTTGCTACCGCTTTTTAATTCATTGTCACTGAAAGCATAAATGAAGAATTAATTTAAAAATTATTTCCGTTCAGTTTTAATTTCAAGCCTAAAGAAATAGTAGAAAGCAAATTACTTGTTGTCTTTTTTATTTTTGTATATAAGGATGAATTCTCATAAAATATTTTTGCAAAATATTTTGAGGAAAATGTTTCATTTCTTTTCTTTTTATTATCTTTATATACTGGTATTGTAGTAGTATGTTTTACAACAACTACTGCAATTTTTACTGTATATTTTTTATTTTGAATAAACACTTTAGTGCAGTGTTTCTCAACCTTTTAGTATTCACGGCCCAATTTTCAATCATAATTTTCATCGCGCCCCCCCCCTCTTCACCGCATACAATAAAATGTGTAAAATAATAGTGTATTTTGGCGCTGAACCTATACTACAACCTTAATTTTAAACTTTACAAATCACCAAGAATATGGAAATTTATTGACATTTTGCAACAATGATCCTCAGCTTTGAAAAAACAAGAATCCTATGACTTTTTATTGCTCTTGCTTCTCGCCATGTCGGGAATTCTCACGTTTTCTCGAGAAGTTTCGATTTATCTGGTCAGCTTAAGTTAAATTAAAAGCGTGCGCAGATGTGAACAAATGTGTTCTCATAGAGAGAAGAGAAAGTTCTATGACACCAATATCAATTCCATATAATCTCATTCGAGTCGATCCTTCTATAACTATTGAATCTATTCTGAATGTGTATGTTATATATATTTTCGTGTAATTGCAATTCACCACATTAAATATTCACGGCAGCAGACTTATGCAAAATTATGGATAAATTTTTAAGCGGGCGTAAGCGAGCATTAGACGATAGACAAGCATCAATAAGTACACAGACGAAAGTGGTTCCGAAAATAAAATCAAGAAATTATTCTCAAGAATACTTAAATTTTGGGTTTGCTAGTAAAGTAAATGAAGAAGAAAGGCCCCTGTGTAACATTTGCTCAAAAATATTGGCGGCAGACAGCATGAAACCTAATAAACTTAAACGATATTTGGAAACGCTTCATAGTGAGTACGTAAACAAATCCAGAGAATTCTTCGAATTAAAATTAAAATCATATGAAAAGCAAAAATCATTGTTTAAAAAAACTTTGTGAATGAAAGAGCTTGAATTGCCTCTTACAAAGTTTCATATAAAATAGCCTGATGTAAAAAGCCTCACACCATTGGTGAAGAGCTTATTTCACCAGCCGCAATTGAGATTGTAGAAATTATGTTTGGAGATAATTTTGCAAAACCATTGCAGTCAATACCTCTTTCAAATGATACTGTTGCCCATCGAATTGCTGATATAGCTGAAGATGAAGAGTGTCAGCTTTTGTCGAAGTTACGTGACAAATTGTTTTCAATACAATTCGATGAGGCAACAAATAGTAATAAAGATGCTCATTTCATTGCCTATGTTGGATTTTGTGATGATTTGTCAGTAGTAGAAGAATTACTTTTCTGCAAACCAATAGAACTCAAAGCAACCGCATTCGCATTATTTGCTATCTTAAAGGATTTTATGAACGAGGCAAAAAGAATGGAAAAATTGCGTCGGAATATGCCCCGATGGTGCTTGTTCTATGTCCGGAAGATTCCAAAGTATTCAAGCACTTGTGAAACAAAAATCGCCACAGTGCGTCTGGGCACATTGCATGATCCACAGAAAAGCTTTGGCTTCCAAAGAAATGAGTCCTGATTTGAATATTGTGTTAACTACGGTTGCAACCCTAGTAAATTATATAAAAATGAGACCCCTGAAATCAAGAATCTTTTCCGCACTTTGTTAAGACATGGGTGTAGTACATTCAGCGCTACTATTTTATTGCGAGGCAAAATGGTTATGACGAGGAAAATTTTCGCAACGTGTTTACGAATTAAGAGAAGAAATCGTCGTTTTCCTAGAAGAGGAAAACAGACCGAAAGCTGAGAATTTTCGCGATAGTTTATTTGTGATGAAATTGAGCTACATGGTCGACATATTCGAGAAATTAAATAACTTGAATCTTCAACTGCAAGGAGCAAATGCACATATATAGGATACGAGTGATAAAGTTAATACTTTTTGTAGGAAATTGGAATTGTGGAGCAGATTTTTAAAGCAAGAAAATTTAACAATGTTTGCAAATTTGAATGATAGTATTAAAACTTACAAGGCTGAAGAACAACATGTAAAAGTTGTTTTTGTAACCATTGAAAATCATTTAGCAATGCTAGCAAAGAATTTTAAAAAGTAATTTCTTGTTGACGACAAACTGATATCAAGTTACAAGTGTGTGATGGATCCATTTCAAAATACTCCCGAAGGACTCTCAATTGAAGAGGAAGAAACCTTTATAAACTTCACGTCAATTGGCGAAACCAAAAGTCAATTTAGTAATAAATCGCTCTTTGAATTTTGGGCAGGAGTGGATGATGAGTTTTCTGCACTAAAAGCAAGGGAATTTCCCATTCTTCTGCCATTTTCAACATCTTACCTTTGTGAAACTGGATTTTCTGCGGTGGCTTCTTTGAAGACAAAATATGGGAAAAGAACTGAGGGTGTCTATTTCTAATATTAAACCCTCCTTCGAAAAACTTTGTTCTGCAAGATAGGCCCAAGGAAGTCACTAATAGTTATTAAATTTGTTTTTAATTTAGTAAGTTGTTTTAATTTAATAAGTTAATTGTTAAATATGTCGAAATGTATTTTGATTTATATGTGTGTGTGTGTTTTCTTTTCAGTCTTTTAATCAATTTTTTCAATAACATTTTCTCTTGGATATGCTTGCGCCCCCCCCATTAGTGTGCTCGCGCCCCCCTAGGGGGGCGCGCCCCACAGGTTGAGAATCACTGCTTTAGTGTGCTAGCAGCTACGATGTTGTAAACTATGAACTGATGTGTTATTATTATTTTTTTTTTTACTTTTAGAATTGTTTCGATTCTTCAAAAATATTTTCGTAATTGTCAAGAAATTTGAACAGAAGAAAAAAAATTCATAGTAAACGTTTTCGCAACTGTAATAAATTTGGCAAATATTTATGAAGAGTGTACCGAATACTAGAAATAAATGTTTTCCACTTCTGTATTAAAAAAAATGTTTGAAATAACAATTGAAAATATTCTGAGGTATAGGTTTTGACCGCTTTTTCTGTCAACCCCCTATATTCCAACATTTAGAATAATTTGATTACTTTCAATAAACTAACTTAACTTTTACTTTGAATATCGACTTGAAGACATTTTTCGGTACTGGAAATTGTGTTTATATAAAGGCAAGTTAATAGTAATTTATCAACCTACGACTGGCTCGATTGGATAAAGCCCGCTGGTTGGGTAGTAAAAAATGCAAGAGCTTTAATAAAGTTGCGGGATCGGCTATCAATTGCATTTTTATTTTTCAAATTCAGAATGAAATTTTTTTCACATAAATATGGTGAAGTGCTTAACAACAGACAGT
>JAPMOQ010042445.1:494706-525719 GCA_026543055.1 Argiope trifasciata
TTGAGCCATTTGTTTATCATCTAAATCCAAACGCGGCTATTGGCGACTTTTCTTCCGACTGTTGGCTACTTTACAAGAGACTTCCCTTCAGCAAAAAGCAACCCTGCAGTCGGATCATTCAGTCGGTAGCGAAAACTGAGAGCGTGCGGGAAGGCTCCTCAGTTGCCCGATAATTGTACTATCGACCATGTGTTGCGGGAACTATTCTGTCATCAACATAGAGCGTGACCATCTATGACTTCAAGTTACGTGTCACTTCTTTTTCGCTCAGAATTTGAATGTCCAAGGGAATACCAAAATTTTCATGACTCACCTCGAAGAGAATGAAGTGGTCAGCCTTTAGGCAATTTTATTTCAAAGATTATTCTTGCAATTTTTAGGAAGTTGTTTCAGTTTTTTTTTAACGAATACCAAATGTTATAGGATTTGGAGAGAATGCAGTCACAGATAGTGAGGAACAAAATTTTTCACAAAATAGCATTTTATAGAAAGCGAGAATCTGAGTTTTTGTAAACTTATAAAAAAACAGTATAGCATCTATTTTATTGTCTCACGACTGCTTGTTCAAATTGTGTATAGTATAGTATTGATGTCGACTTTAGTGGTGATATTATTTTGAATATATTGTAACTGTATGTAAATGATAGACAAAAATAGATGATAGATGAAAATAGATGATAGATGTGTACTTTAATAGCTGATCTCTAGTCATTTGATTGGTTTTCAATAAGAGTGGCATATTTATTATCGAAGCTAAAGAACCATTACATGTAATTAAGTCCAGCATTTAATGAAAATTATATGTAGTATCCGAATCTAGTCAGACAAGAATAAAAAAATAGTATATATATTGTATCAGATAAAACTTACTAGTCTAAGCAAAATTGTATTGTAAACGAAAAAACAAACAAACTAGGCCGAAATATCTGCATTTAAGTACATATATAGAGTCTAATTATTTGAAACAAATATCGAAAGCCTTCGTAGGTGTATAGCTTTATTACTTAAATGCATGGAGTATTGTACTTAACTTAGAGTTTCATTGTCATATGTAACAATGTTGAAGCTGAGTTCAATGCATAGTTTAGTACTTGTCTTGTGGACATTGCCCACCGTTTTGACCACGTGTGTGTTTCCCTCAGACGATGCAAAGCCCAAAGGCTTAGAAGAGAGGGCCATAGACTCGGAAGTAGTGTTGGCAGCTTACACCAGGACAGTCTACAAGCAAAGGAATAGCTCTTCCAATAGCTATAGCGCCGAGTTTCTCGTCTTCAACATCATCAAAGGTGAAGACCGCGTTGTGGAAATCTACCAGAAACGCAAACCGTCGTCCTTAGAAACTGCTCTGAATCGTCGTCTGGTGAACGTGTCCAATTTCGGTGATCCTAGCAAGTGCGAATCGGATGTGAATCCTGGAGAAACTTATATTCTGCTTCTTGATGTCTTGGCTAACGGGGAACTTTCAGCTAGATATGACGGTGCTTATGGGCCGGCTGTTATCTACACGAGAGACAAGGAAACTGCTCTAGAAGCAATTGGTAAGTGATCTTTAACACCATGAAATTCTTTCCAGAATTTTTAATTATCTGTAATCTCATTAACATATAGAATGAAACACTGTTTTATTAATCAGCTAAATATTACAAAATTTCCAATGAAGCAGTAATACCTTGAAGAATTGTAAATCATTCCAAATAATTGTCAAAAATCTAAGCTATGTAAATAGAATTCATTTCTAAGAAAAGGATAATTATTTTCTAAAAATAATGTTAAATTATTATTAAAATAAATATAATTAATTTTAATAGATTTTCAAGCTAAGGAAATTTAATATTTTTATTGCTATTCAGCTTTATTATTCAACTTTATCATCGGATTTGAAAACTCCTCTCTTAAATTTTAAGGTCAATAGATTAGTTTCAATAATTAAATTTCTCTTTAAAAAATCTTTTGAAAATCTATTAAAATTTAACTTCAGATATTATATTTAAAATATAACTATGATTCATAAAAATCAGAAAAAATATAAATTTCAGACACTATTCAATTAATCATACTATTTTCAAATGAAGCAATGGCAAAATTTCGAATCTTCATATAATAGAATTGTTTACTTAATAAGATAGGATAAAACAGAAAGGAATAATATTTTGTTCCTAATATGTTAAAATTAGGAGAAAACACTGAATAAATATGTTTAAAACGGTTAAAATGTTTCAAAGAACTAAAAACCGCACTGCTACGAATGAATATATTCTTTTCTAAACTGAAATAAATTTCACTGGTTTCCCCAACAATAAAAAATCATCAGTGTGCGGTCTTTTTTCAAAATACAATGCTAATAAAATAAATAAAAATAATTTATCATTTATTACAAATAAAAATAATTTATCACTTATTAAATAAAATGCTAAAAGTTATTTCTTAATAATAACATTAGTTATTAACATATATTGCACATTCTTATAATAACAACTATTTAAATATTCAGACCTAATTATTATAAGCAGATCATGAAATAATAAATCAAACAAATCAATTAAAAAATGTCAACCACTAATTATACGTTAATCAATCCTCTGTACGTAACCTAATATAAGTTTTCACTATTTGATCACATTTTGTCATTTCTTTCATTTTTGAAATGTGCAGTTGATTCCCACTACCACTTGATATGCGCCCCGTTAATGATTAAAGGCATACATTACGGAAATTATGATATTTTTGTTGGAAAACTTTCAGTTAAATGTACTTTTTATGAAATTGCAGTGATAAATTTGTATTTTTTTCATCTACTAATTTTTCATTTTTCATATTTTTAGATGAAATTTTACTTTCTATTTGTAAATTGTTTTTTTATAATTCCACTTCAAATTTTTTACATACCGTTTAGCTTCCTGACTCATTAAATAGTTAACTACTTAGAGAAATTTGTAAAATCTATGATTTCCTATGAATGTTTGTAATGAAATCTGGTAAATTTGGAATCTGGAATTTTCATGGCTCAAAATTTTTAATTTCATTTTTATTATGTACATCAAATTGCTGAAGGAAAGATGAAAATTAAAACTTTTTATAATTACATGAAACTATCTATAATTTAATTCTTGTTCATTTAATAATATTATAGATTTCTAGAAATATATATATATATATTATCCATTACTAATAAAGCCTCTAAATTAAATATATTTAATCTAAAATTTAGAACAGAAATTTATTTATAAATTTTTAACAAATTCAATAATTGATAAATATTAGATTGTAATATTGATTTATGTTAAAAAATAAATGTATCATTTTTAAGATTTTAAGATATTGCTAGTTATTTGCTAACTTATTTGCTAGTTCTAAAGGCGACGAAATGAAAAAAAATTAATACCGGAGCACTTTTTTGTGGCACAAATTGAAAATTCGGTAAGCGAATATCATATAGGAACAAAATTTAGACTATATTTGATATAAAAGTTATATTAAACACAAATTTCCTGTAAAATGGGAAAATCTACTAAAAAGCAACAGAAAATTATATAAGATAAATGGATATCGTAAAACAAAAGATCTTGATTTATTTTCTTCCGTTAGACTACTTTTTATTCCTCCCCATTCTCATTCATCCCATGAAATAAAGTTTGAGAGGGGCTGTTACGAGGGGAGGCTTCAATCTTTTTTTTTCCCATAACTACTGCCTGAATAATAAGCAGTGACGTGCGAAAATTACAGATCCGAAAGCAACTGATAAGTAGTTAAACAAATTTTATGAGCGAAGTCTGAATAAAAATTGTTTGACATCATTCTAAGAATATATATCTTTCTTCTCGGATTTGTTCAAAATAAATGTTACAGAAAATCTTGAAATTTAACCAAATGTCTTCAATTAAATCTTGTTATTTTACTCTCTTATAATCTTATTGTTATTAACATGCACTACAAAGTTATTGTATTAATACAAACAATTGATTTTTTTTCCTTTTTATTGTCTTATGGTTTTATATCCAACATATTTTAGTAAAAGGAATTGACTATTTTATATACCGAGCACGAATAATAATTCTTATATACTAGTTTACGACAGAATTCTTCCTTTATATAATTTCTAATTCGATATCGTATTTTTTCTACTTCGCATCTAAAAGCATCTATCCTATCTCGAAACTATTCATTTTAAAATGCATAATATCATTTATTAAAAAGGCATGTTTTTCTTAGGTATGATATTTAAATTTCATTATATCATTGAAAAGTTAGATATATTTGCTTTCTTTTACCAGGAAAATGTACAACTTAAAAGTCTTGATTTGCGATGTTTATTTTCTGGATAAAAAGCTGTGACATATGAAATGCAAATCTTAAATTTACTGATTAAAAACTGCTAGAAAATATTGAATTCATAAAAATTCTACTATATATTTATAAGAATGGATCTAGAAAATATTGAATACAGAATGCAAATAAAAATTCTGCTATATATTTATAATAATGGATCATGTATTTATTTCCTTGTTTTGCGTTAAAACTAATTATTAAAAAATTATATTTTTAAAAATATTGAATTTTCTTCATTTGTAAAATTTTTTTGCGCATAATTCGAATGCAGTAAAAGTCATTTAGATATTTATGACACCATTACAAAATTGGGTTCTTCGTTTTATTAGAGATTTCACTCACTATCTGCTCTATCAGTAAGCATCTTAATTTATTGCATGAAGTTTCCACTCATTGAAATAATATAATAGTTAAGAATGATAATATGATGATAATAAAGAATTATAATTATAGCTTTATGCCGTGATATGTTTATATGTGGCATATGAATATGAAACTACAAAGACTCGTATATAATATAGTATTTACAATTCACTGTAATGGTTTATATGGAACTACCCCAAAGGCATTATGTGCATTCTGTCAGATATGACTATTAAATGTAGAAGACTATGGATTGGAATAATGCGGGTTCAAGTGTGTGTACGTTTAATTATCCAATGAATATGTCGATATTCGATAATTTAGAATGTAGATTGTGTAATATTTAGTATAACATAACGCACGTCCATTCTTCCGCATAAAAAATAAATTTACAAATTTTTCATTATATTTGGAAGATATAGGAAAAAAATATGCAATTATAGTGCAAGTATTTGAATTCAAATATCAAGTATTGTAAATATTTTGATACCTTATCCTCTGAACGTTACAAACTAAAATCTCCGACAACACTTTTTTGTTCCTTTTATATCTAATAATTCTTTTTATTTTAATAATTGAAAACCAAAGTTTATATTTATTTATTACTTTTTCAAAAAAAATAATCGGTGAATAAGAAAAAGTATAGTGTTCTTATGAAAAGACATACAAAATATTTTTAGACGAGTTTTATTAACTAGTCATTAATGAATATTTATGAAAATCGCCTGCTTTTAAGACATATAAGGATCTATATGTTCTTGTTGCCATAAAATTGATGATAAATTATTAGCTATGATGATTATGATAGCTATTTAGCTAGCACTGCTTTGATTCCATTTGGTTAATAGTAGTTTTATGTAGTTTTATTAGTTTTATGTATTACACTGACTCTCCGAGCCGGAGACACCTGAATAATAAATATTGGACCGGACTGGCGGGAACTGTGGTTGAGTTTTATGCGTCAGCAGCGGCCACGGTACAAACCTTTCTTAAAGAAATACGTCCAGTCATCGATGGTAGAAGCCAAACCTCCACTTTTTTCTGTGCCCTCCAGGCTGACGAGATTTGACCACCATGCAGGAAGCAATTTCGAGGTGCAAATGCTGAGGGAGAAACTAGGTAGTAAAGAACACGAAAAATATGGAACGAACTTATGCACTGCTAAATCGAAAACTATTTTATGGTATAGAAGAATTAACAAATACTCATTACCTATAAATATTCTGAAAAAATTGTTTCATATATATTAAATCTTATTTCCTGTATTAACGTCTCGTTTTTCAAACATGCCCATGTATTTGGACCTCATAAATTTTAGCCTTGATCAGATTACAAGGACAGTGCCTGAACTGACATAAGCCTTCCACATATTTGGGATACAAAAATGCAATGGTATCTATATTTAGATGGCAGACATAATGTACATGATATCATAAAATCGAAATATATATTTCTAAATTACGTTTTTTGAATTTCAATGTTGAGATTCGACCACAAAATCATAGTAGCGACGTCTGTTTTCCAAAATTCTGAGGTTTCCATAATCAGTTTTAAATTGGGTGTATCTTCGTTTATGTATATGTTTGCGTTCAGTGATATTTTTTTTTTTTTGTTTTGATTAACCATCATTCAATGTGATGAATTTTAAAACTTTAACATTAGATTCTATAATATCTGTTTACTTCCAGTCCATACTTAGTTCATTCTGACATTCATATAGTTGCCTTGTCTTACATCTATCAGATGCCTCAACTTGAAAGAAAATTAAGATTTTAATAATAAAATGAATATTATATGTTGCCTTACAAAGGAATATAGGAATGGTATCAAAAGAAGTGAACATTGAAAATTTGTTACGAACGACACGGACATAGTACGCAGAAATGGCTATATATATCGCTCCTTTCATCGTATTTCTATTTTCATAATGAAATAAACATGGCGATATTTTATCCTCATGGAAGCTCAATTAGAGCAGTCGAAGATGGACGATTATATATATTTTTATTCTTCTTGTTTCATTTTCATTAGAAACATTTATTTGTAATTTCCAGTAACTTTTGAGGTAATTATTTCGTAGTCATTATTTTATATATAACTTAAAATTTTCTGAACTATTATTTAAAGGTGCGTGTACAGATGCGTTATTAGATTATTTAGTGTTTTTGAAGCATTTTGAAATGACCAGGATCATTTTTACTTTTGTTATTCTAGTACTTGCCATAGATAGAATTTTAGCCTCCCTTGCTCAGGAAGTGCCATCTAGGGCCAACAGTAATTGGTTGCTCATACACCACAGTCCTTTTCAAGGAGCGGATCTCTCAATCTGTTATTGTCTCGACTTAAATGACTTGGTAGCTACGGCAGATGTATATTTTATTTACACCAGTCTCCATGTCCACTGAAGGTCTTCGGCCATTTAATTCGAACTCGCAACCCAAGGAATATGAGACCAATATTCTACAAACTAGGCTATTTAGGCAAACTATAACTAGGCAAACTAGGCTATATCACATATTTTCAATACCAAATTCATTAAAGCATCCTAAAAATTTTAATAATTAAAAACGTCTCTTTGGCTGCCTATTGAGGTGCCACTACTCTTTTATTATCATTATGGTGACTCATTTATGCCTATAAAATGGGATTAACTTGGTAATTATTTAATTTACACTCTTGAAGTTGAAGTTCTGGAACAGGGGTAGCGTGTCTTCCCCGTGATATGGGCGTCCTGAATCCCGTTTCCGTTAATCCGTCCCCGTTCGGGCATAAAGGTTCTTCCTCTGTTCTGTGAGATATATGAATGTGCCTTACTGTAAAAAGGGGTTGTGCAAGTGAATGAGTAATGCGTGAGTGGCAAGTCGTTCACTTGGCCCTAGTTTTCATTACTGAAAACAAGAGACATACCCTATCAAGTAAAATAGCCGTCCTCGTTAACAGTGGGTTTGTCCAGTGGCAAAAGACATTAAAAAACACACTCTTGAGATAATGTATTTTCAACTATAAAACATTCCTAGTATATAAAATAAAGTTTGCGTTTAAGAATTTTCTTCTCTTTTTCTTGCTTAAGAAAAATTGTCTTTACTTCGATTCGAAAGTTACTCTTCTTTTGGCTCGCTGTTAAAGTATCATGTTGGTTATAAAATTATTATGTAAAAAATAATTCACTAATCTACAACGACGAACAAATAATTGAACATTCTTTATATATTTCCTTAATTAATAAATGGGATTTTAAAAGAAACTAATAAATATTTTGGTTTCCTAAAAGTTACTTCTGTTATATTTCACATATGTTTTGCATAAAGCATTCTGCCAGTATAGCTCTGCATAAAGTTTCATTTTGGGTGTATTTTGAATCCTTACCATGTGCTACTCGAAATCGTTTGGTAAATTACAGGTTTCCGTCGCACCCTGAAGTAAAGTAGAAACGACTGATACTTATTATTACGCTCAAATGGATTAATGGTTGTATCCACGATATCCAAAAAACAGAAACTTTCTTCTAAATGGCTGTCAGTAATTATTACTTAGATATATCATTATTTAAAAAATTCCTTTGAAAACGGTTTTATATAAGCGCATTCAGACGTTGCATTACATGAGCTTATTCTATTATATTGGAATTGATGTGATACCAAATAACAAAATGTTTTTTCTATAAATGTATTTAAGAATTTCAGTTAAAAAATGAAAACAAATATTATGTAAAATTTTGCTATTATATTTTGAAAATTTGAGACGAAGTTTTACTAAATTCAAGTTGCCAAATGTTGCATATGTATAAATCACCACTAGAAAATAAATTATTTTGTTGAAATAATAATTTAGAAGTTGCTCAAAAGTGGAGGTTTTCTAAATTTCACATTAGTGCAAAAAAGTAGAATGAAAATGCCTTGATTTTCTGATCATGTGCTAGGATTTATTTGAATTTTTAAAATGCTTTTCAATAAAATAGGTATACCTCGCTTACATTGGCTTTCTCATTTGGTATGAAACTCGTAAACTTGAATTCTAACCAAATGATGATGATTACAACTTAGCTGGAAATATCTCTCTAAATTTCCATGCCACAAAACCAAAAGGAACTCTGATATCTCTGTAGACAATGTATATCAGGACTAATCATGTACTATGATTTATTTGAATTTTTGAGATGATTTTAAATGAAAGAAATATTCTTTATTACATTGACTTTCTATATTGGAATGGAACTTTTAAATTTGTGTTCTAACCAAATGATGAGATTACAACTTATCTGACTATACCTTTCTCAATTTCCATATTGAAGCATCAAGGCAACTCAATAACAGACTTAATGTAAATCAAGACGAAATATACGTCGAATCTTTGAAATAATAGGAATTTTATCACCTATTCGCCTCAGCCTTGTTAAATTCGCATTTGTCATATACTTTTCGGATGTATGATTTTAAAAAGCCTTATAATAAATCACTGTACATTTATTGACTGTCAGCTTGTTGACTAAGGAATCCAACTGTTTATGGACGCCATAATTATAAAGGATGCCACTTTTTTTTCATGAGCAACTTGATCAGTTTTTGTTGCAGCTTTTGATTAATTTCGCAATAAAAATATAAATAAATGAATAATTAAAAAAAAACAGCAAAATTTTCTGTCACATATCATTTACTTTTTGCAAACTTATATACATATATCTCATATCAACCATATACAAGCTTAAAAGCTTTGAAAACTATGATATAACCACTTCACCAAATAAATAAAAATAAATATTAATTTTAAAGCCAAAGAACCGAAGAAAAAGATACAGTGTATCCGGTCTGAAGATTTTGTCAAGGCTCACCCTCAGGCAGGGATGAAAACCAGGCATTTTTTCTGTGGGAGATTTCCAAACAAAGTGAAGTGATTTTAAAGCCAAAGAACCAAAGAAAAAGATACAGTGTATCCGGTCTGAAGATTTTGTCAAGGCTCACCCTCAGGCAGGGATGAAAACCAGGGATTTTTTCTGTGGGAGATTTCCAAACAAAGTGATTATTCATGGTTCGAAAATCTCAAGAGATTAAGGTTTTGGTGATAAAATTAGTATCACAAAATTAAAATACCTATGCAATAACAAGCCAGTCTACTTCCAATATCTTTAAATCCATGTAAAATCACAGCAAAACCAAACAACACAAGACCATAAAACACAGAACCAAATTCCTTAAAATATAATAGCAGAACATTTTCTAATTGAAAGGGAAACTTTAAAAGACAATTTGAAGCGAATACAAGTGCACTTAGTTAATCTAAATTCAGTTTTACTGCGTTTAAAGCTACATACACCTACCACGTTTGGGCATAATGTATCGTCATCATAAGGAATAACTGAAGGGCCATTTATTGAGTTAAAACTGGAGTAAGTTAGAAATTATATATATTTTCTCTAATCAATACTTCCATATTGCAAAATATATAGGATATTGTAATTAAAATTTGTCTTCAGAAAGCTTTAGAGCTAAATCCGCAACTCTCATGACACTAGTGAAGCAAGTTTTAAACATTTAAAATATATTAGCTACAGTGTTCATCAATAGGTAAAACTATGGTAACCTCTGAGGCGGAGTGAGGCGAACCTTCTCTGAACATATTGCATGTTATATTAATGATATCAGATATCGCAATATCTTGTAACATATTTTAATCCTCAATTGTAAAATCGAAGGGAAAAATGCCCTTAAAACGCCCTTTTATTGCAGTACGCCTATAATCTTTCAGTACTTGCTCAGCTAAAACTTTTTTAAGCCACCATTTCGCACGAGATCATATTATCAAGCAATTTGGTCACCGAAATCGCCCGATGCCTCACCATGGCACTTTTTTTTATTAATGGGTATTATGAAAACCTTTAACTCGAAAGTCAAATGACTTCTGATATGAAGTATAAAATTAAGTTCTATATATACTGACTCGTGCAAGATGCGCTATGCAGTAAAAAACAAAATTGGAATAAGTACGTTATTAAAATTAATGAAGGGTTCATTGACCATTCCAATGCTATTTTTGATTAACTGACACTGCATAGCCTATTGTTTTAATTTTATTTGTTGATACATATTGCATAACATGACCTCCCCTCTCCCATTTTTTGCGTTGTGTAGGGGCATAGATCTGACTCAAGAACATTTTTAAATAGAATAATTTTAGTTTGAGAATAATATTAAAAAAAAGCTTTCCTTGATTTTTTTAAATAATAAATCTAGAAATCATCTTAGTTATTGGCACAACGCACTTGTATTACATGCTAATAAAATTAGACCTTTTTGGCAGTCATAGAACTGACTCTCGAGCTTTCTAAATAGGTGAATTTTAATTATAATAGCTTTGCAGTACTCTTCAATTAAAGTTGCTAACTAACCCGAAATTTGATTATTGTAGAAACACCTATATTATTTCAGCAATGTGTTTAAGCTGCTTATAAAATTCTCAGATGCGTTTGATTTTGTAAGAATTTTCTAGCTAAAATTTAAGCAACTTTCATTGGAAGAGAGAAACTAGATTATGCAACAAAATATGAATCATTTAAATATTTTTTTTGTTTTGTTTTAAATATTAAATATTCATGTAACTAACAACTAAGAAACGCCTATAATCTTTCAAAAGAAATTATAAAAAAAATGGCGAGGAAAATTTTCAAAAACATCTTTTATTGTTCTTTTAAAAGATTATTTCTACATTCATTAGGAAATGCTTTAAGATGTTTTTATTAACTCAAAGGCCTTAATTTTGATACATTGTTAATAAACAGCGTTAATTGCGTTTTTGTTCCTATCATACTAAGAAAAAATAATTACCATTTTTAAAATATCTTTTTTTTGATAAGTAGTCTTATTTATTCACCTCATTTTTCTAGTTTAAAACATTCTAAAGTTTTGAAAGGATGAGAAAAAGAAGGAACAGAAAATCCTCCTTGTTTTCATTAAAAAGTGAAACTAATTTAAGTAATTGGAAAATCCTGCTTTTATGCTTCAAAAAAGAAAAAAAAAACCCATTAAATTACGCAGCAAAATAGAAGAAAAAATATATCTCTAAATTGTACTAATGATAAAATTAGTTTCCACAGACTAAAGGATCGGGAATTCAGAAGCATTTTTCGACGGCAACAGTTAAATAATTCGTCCGAACATGACTGAATGGCAATTGAATTTTAATTTTTTTCTAGCATTTCATTTTCGCCGTAAATACATCACCTTCTATTTTTATAAATCTTTCTACAGATATCCAGAGTAACAATTCATTAATTTATGAATTAAATTTCATTAATACATATAAAAAAATCTGAACTGAATACGCAATGAACTAGTTAAAAAAATTCCACTTTGATTCTTTTCTAAACGTTTTGGTGTAATATTAATGTATCTATTAATACTATTAATATGGCAGTAAAAGCTGTTTCCATATGCTATTCAATTCTTAAGTTTTTTTCTTTATACTGAACACTTTAAATTCTCATGATTTCTTTCTTCATATTGATCTATTTAAATTATCGTGATTTCTTTTTCATACTGAACTATTTGCTTTTTTTTCTAACAAGTTCATGGCTAGCTTAACTCATCCCAAGAATATCACGTCATGATTGTCTTTGGTTCTGATCCCACTTGATCTAACATATATAATCCAGACTTAGCGTCAGAGACTCATAGTAAAGAAGAAATCTACTTATCTACTTTTGATCCAAGCAATCCTAGAGTGAAATTGACTTTCTCAGGTCTTATAATTATTATCCTGAAGATTTAGGGCAAAATTCCCACACTTGTGTATCGTATGTATTCTTCTGCCTTCCAATAATTAACCGGACTGGAGTTTTTAAATCGTTGCCGAGTTAAATCTTCCCATCTGTATTTAAATAATGCTAATATCAATGCAAAAGGATGTAATACAACGCCTTCCTTCTGTAATTCGTGTGCATAAGACTTGCAGTGCTATACTTTAATACCTATTAGACTAATTATTTATATCCCCTATGTTATGGATATTCTTTACTAAACTGGAAATATGAGAGTATATCAAAAGTAGTCATTGATCTTGTTACTTAGGGACTTAAAAATGAGAGAAGTCATCTTTGCTAAAGGTAATTTAAAAATCTTTTTTATTTGTAATCTAAATGTCAAATCTGACACAGATAACTGAAACAAATTGAAGTTTGTATCTGCCCTGCTTATAAAATGTGTCATTTTTGGTAAAAATCATTTTTTGTTTTAAGGGTAAGCTTTATGGGGCAAAAACTACAAATTCTTTTCTGTCATATAGGTTTTACTGTAAGAAAATTTTTAAAAAATGATGTTCAGTGAAAACTTTTACAATTTATTAGGAAAAGATTCTTTTGGAATATTTTGTTTCTGTTTTTAAATCCTGTAGGGAATTACAAATAGTATTAAGTATTTGTTTTGCAATCGAAATTACATACAAAATAAAAAAGAGTAAATTACATTTCTTATTTGTTATCTGTGACGATTCAAATTGAAAATATTCTTTAGAATTTATAGATAATTGCAACACAGATTTATTTGTCATTACAAAACACATGTTCTGTTAAAAGTTAATGTCTTTTTTGTTGACAAATTATTTTGCAAGTCGCTTTTTTATCCGTTTCTGTGACATTCATAAACTTTAAAGCACACATATATGTTTATTCTATGTGTGGTACGCAAATATTTTCATGATTAGAGGAATTTATGGGGGATTTGCCTTGAAATTTTGAGTTAGATAACAGAGTCATATCTAATAACGAATTATTCTATTTAGTCAAACTGATTTCAGAAAATATGCCATATTATCTTCCATGCAGAAGTTAATTATTGTGAATTACCCCTAAAAGTTCACTGCAAAAGAAACTTGGTCCCATACATTGGACCTCAATAAAATGTCTACTTTAAGTACTCCCGGCCTCTAAGTTTAGATATTATAGCAAAGAGAATATGTCACTTTTTCTCTTTACCACAGACCCATTCATGGAAGATATCATATTGCACCTTTACCATGAGTCTATAAATGCGAAATGCCAAAATACTTCTTTATTATGAGACCTTGATTTATGGACGTCTAGATTTACTATGAATCAAAGTATATGGGAATTAGAAACAGCATTGAGTTATGCTGATCTGAATTTATGGGTGAAATGAAATTAATGCAATTAGATAGTTTGTACCAAAACCTCAGCAAGAAATGCTGGCATACGATCTCATTTGCTACAGGATAAATCTGCAATAATGATTGGACATCTGGAGGCCTCGATTCCTTAAGTGTTATCTGATTCATTATCCTTGTATCAGAAGAGAATGTTTTAAGACTGTCTCACGTCAGCAATCTAAGAAATCCAATTCAACAATTCTCTATGTTAGCATTGCACTTTCAGTTGGCACATTGCCTGATCAAGACCGAAGGTCACTATCACTGCAAATACCTCTCAGTTTGATGGCGTTCTACAAAACTAGTCCTGACACTTTATATTAGATCAACTCGTCTTTATGTTTACAAAAACTATTGAACAATCGATGACGGAACGTGCTATGATTTTCCAGAGACTCATGAACTGCATCTGTTCTTGTCTTCTGATTGTGTTTTTTTTTTTTTCATGACTGTTTGTTTTATATGCAGTTACAATCCTCTCATCAACATATTTGACAAGAATTTCAGGTATAAGGAAAGTTATTTTTTAGATCTAAAAGATTTTATATTATCACTGTAGAATTTTTGACTAAATATTCTCGAATTTCGTTTCAAAGAAAAAAATATGAATCAAAATTTCTATATTTAAAAGAAATACAACTTCGTACTTTTACTCCAAGCTCATATATTTAATTTTTTTTTCTTATTATTATTTGATGCAGCTTAGCCAAATGTTGCTCTTTAACTAAAAACTATATCACAAATCAATTAATCAATCATTATTTATTTATTTATTTGAATATGGATTTGAATTGGTTTGAATATGGATAGACTCGTGTATTTTTAAGGATTTCGCTGTAGATAAGCAATATTTCACTCGCAGGAAAATTGGAAATTGTGAAAGAACTGAAAAAAATATGGTCGGACTAAAAAAAAATAAAATTGGTTAATGTTGTTGCAAATTCCTTACAGAATTAAAACCTGAAGAAGAAGAATACCGAAATTTAAAGTATTTTACATATTTAAATGTATTAGTTCTCAAACAAATTTTAGAAAAATATTTCCTGAAAATCATGGCTAATGGAATTGCTTAATTATTTCAAATAATAATAATAATAATAATAACTGTCAAATAATGAACAATTATTTTTCAGAAATATTTTCTTTACCTCATGTTGATTACAATGAATAAAACTTTGCAAGATCTAATCAAATATTCCTGTACTGTGGTAAGAAAAAATAGATTCATAGATTATAGAACTATATTAAAATTTATTAAAATGTTTTTCTACTTATCAGATATATTGCTAAAATGAAATTCGATGGGCCGCCATGTAATAAATAATAGTAATAAAATATGCTCAATTTTCTTCATAATGAATGATTTTTCTTCTAAACTCGTTAATTTCATAAATTATTTTTCAACTCAGCAATTTCAAAATTTAACTTTTGTAGCAGTTTTTTTTGTATAAAACTTTTTTTCCAATATACTTAATTCGATATATCCTAACTTATAGCAAGTTTATAAAGTCAACATACAGCAACTATTTAAATAGACATATTTCAAATAAGGAAAGTCAAATAATCAATAAAAGTATTCATTGATAGCTGAAGATTAATTATTAATGACTGAAGCAGGCTAATCGTCACACTAACTATATATCGATGCTTAATTATTGAATAGTCTCGTACCAGATACTTACAAGTACAATGCTTTCAGTCAATATTAGAATATAAGGAAAAGTTCCCTCTTTAAAACTGATTTGCACATTAACTAATTTTAACTCTGAATTTTCCATAATTAATATAAGTAATGCTTAGCAGCATGAATGCAAATACTTCTTTTATATGCTTATTATTTCAGGAAATGCAGGGCTACTCAAAATATGCATGGCAGATAGTGAATACATACAATTATCTTATACGTACTAGTGGATGAAACCACTTAAATAAAGTGTAAAGTATCGTTAGCGTTGTTAATAAGGCTTTCTTAGCCCCTTGGACAACTTCAACTATTTATTCACTCTAAGCATTGTGGACAGATTTTCTTTGTATACCTGAATCTATTTATATCATATCTACCGCTATCTTCCTCATCCAATCTATATCAGAAAGTTTTCAGTAAATGGGATTTCAGATTTTTAATATGCATCTTTATTTTATGGGGATATATTGTGGTGTGTATCGTCAGGGTTCCTTTGACTACAATAATGAATTTATGGAATGAATCTTCTATTATCATTTGAAGTTGATATTATCCATTTTAGTGTATTCATATAAGTCTATCAATTCATACTCCATCAATCTTTTAAGATTCGTCTTGTGTTCAATTTCTATTCTTTCATTCACCGTTTGCAGTGAAATTATATAAAAAAATAATTTTAAATTACCGAATATTTTAAATTTAAATATAAAAAAAATTTTCTACTTCTATTCATCAAAATCCTTTAAGCACACAATTTTCATTTCCTCATATAAGCATTAATTTTACTTTTTCTTGCTATCAACCATTTTATGTTATTTAGAACACCATTAAATAGGTAGTTCCTTCAAATTATTTTAGTTATTCAAATGCAGAAACAACCAGAGTCAACAATAGATAGCTTAATCGATAATCTTCGAGCTCAAGCTTTTGGGGATAAAAGAACAAACTTAACATGATTTGCTTTCCTTATTTTTTACAAATTTCTTTTTTTTTTCTTTCCCGAGATTCGAGTAGAATAGAATAGAATGCAGATGGTACAATGAAAGAAAAATTTCGAAACTCTCATAGTACACCCGAGAGAGAAAAAGTGCGGTTGCTAAATTGGGTTAACAATAGTTCAAATTATTCAGGGTATTTTGTTTGAAATATTTTAAAGACCATAAGCTTCCAGGATATCCTTAGGCATTTTTTTCCCAATGTGGAGTATTGATTACTAACCAGTTTAAGTCAAATGTGTCTTTTCTATATTTCTTTTTTGATTTCAATAATCTAGGGTCAAAATGAAAAATTTACTGACTTCCTTCTAAAATAAATAAATAAAGGATGCATTCTTTTTAGTCTGAGTAATTGAAATAAATTAAGATATGTAAAATTTAGCATCACTTTATGCGAGGCATTTCAATCAAATATTTTGAAAAATGGCGTTTATTACCTGGTGAATCTTCGGTTATGACTATGTTCGTATTGTAAGATGATTTTGAAATCCAGAACAACTTTAAAAACCTATAATTTGTAAACAAACGGAGATATTAAAATATCGTTTGCATTCAGGAGATGAAAATGTAAAGGACTTTATTATGTGGTGAAAATAAAATAAATAATTTATTGAAAATGTGGTTTACAATTTAAAGTCACCAGATGGTTCTGGTAAATAATTTCACTGGATGCGCTAATGATATTGATATTCAATTGACAGATGTACAATATTCCTTCTAATGCTGAAGATATGCTATACGAATAATCACATTTCTCATAATATTATGCACATCTACGAAGCAACGAAACGAAACAATAAAAGCAGAAACATTGTCACGAAGATTTAAATAAACACACCGTTAGTTTTAAACTAACAAACAAGTTTATTGAAGGAAAGTAGCGACTTGCAACTTTACAAGGTGGAGAAGTTGCCCACGACTAGTGGGTATCAAATTTTATAGAACAAAATATTCTAGAAACAACTAATTTACATATCAAAGAATGGTCTAGAATGTTAGAGAACATAAGGAAACAATAACTAAAGAAACATAAGGATACAAACTAAAAATCCATACTTTGGATATAACAACCATGGCGAGCATCGAACCCGCAAACTCTGGATTGCGTGCTGTGACCATTTAGCCTCTGAGCTCGTGGTAAACTTTCGTTAGGCGACAATATTCTTTCATAGAAAATTTGATTGTTTTTTAGGAAGATGGTTGCACTGGATAAGCTAATGATACTGGTATTCGATTGACATGTATTAACAGTATTCCAACTGATGCACTATCTGTCAATTTGAATATAATCAAATAATCGTATTTCTCACAATATTATGCACAACCTTAATGCCACGAAATAAAGAAAAAAGGAGATAATAACCATAATTTTTGCTCTATTCTTTCACAATACGGAGCATACCCTTCTGAAAAAAAAGTGAAAATATAATTCTTTTGCAGTTTAACATTTACAAGCCATTATTCTTCTTATTGTTTAACTTTAATTAATGCATCTATCTACTAAATACAAAGTTATCTGGTGATTAAGATTGGAAATGCTTTACTAGCACAATTATCTGGTGATTAAAATTGGGATGGCTCATTATCAGGTGATTAAAAAAGGAAATACGTGACCAGCAAATTTATTTAGCGATTAAAGCTGGAAATACGCTACCAGTAGATTCTCGTTAAATTACAGAGGAAAACAGACTTTGGTTTTATAATGCCTGTAGAAGTGGCTTCATCTTTCTGTCTTCATTCATGTACATACTATACACTTTTATTATTGCTCAATAATGCTTTATATTGTTTAAAATTTGGTATTTCAACGTAAAGGAACGCAGATTACCATGATTCAACTAATTGATTTGCTACGTTACTTTCCTTTTACTGTCTAAATGCGAATTACTTGAAATGGACAACTTCATATTTTCTAACCTCCCATTACAAAATTGTTTTGCTGTATTATTTAATCAATCACCATTCTTGTTCTGAGTGAAGCATATGCAAAGAGCAATTTTGCCTTTGATTTGTGCGATTTTGCCATTCTGGTCTATTACAGCTCATACAGCCAATCGAGTAGATTGGGTCATTATGGCAGTTAAATAACCATTGAAGCAGAAGCTCATTTAATTCATTTTCTTAAACGTATAACTTCCACATTTCTTGCGGAATAAGGCATTGAGCTCAAAATATTTTTATTTCCATTCCGATAAATTCATTAAAAAAATTTAGTAGCTTCTAGACACCCAACCCTAAGGTACCTACCCTACCTTACAGTTGTGCCAATTAATAAAACATATAGTTATCATGATATAAAGTCATAATTACGAAATCTAAACACAAACTAAAAAATCACAGTTATTCCAAAATTATTCAATAAATAATGATTTTTTTCAAATTCAGTGAATTGAAAACCTAAATGGAATACCATTTTTTATCACTCAGGAGCAAAATAATGAATAATATGGTTTATGTAATAAGAATGTTAAGAATTTGTTCAAAATATTCGGAACTGTGAAAATATAAAATAGTTTCAATGTGAATAAGGGCAATGTTGTCTTCTTATGGATTTTCAAACATTTGAGAATATTTTCCTTTGTAAATATATAACATTGCTTTGATTTTGATGCTGCTATGATTCAATTAATCGAGCAAATATTTAAATTTAGTTAAGATCAAATTTTATGATTAAAAGCTGTCAATTAATTTTTCCCCAATTTCCCCGTTAATGCTGCTATTTTATGCTACATTTATTTATATTTGAATTCGTTAAACGCAAACTGAAAAGTAGTTAAATGTACTTTGTTATTTAAGAGATCTTGATTAGTGTTAATTGAATACTTTACATGTCATTATATATAATTGTTTCATAAAATTCAACTCTGCTCTAAAATATTTCTAAACTAATTTGCATTTAGCATATTTCTTTTATATGTAACCATTAATGCCTTCGCCTAAAAGTGCTACTAAAATTTCTTTTCTTTTAATTTTTTTAAATACTTATCATTCTTTGTCATCTCTTTTTATTTCTTCCTGAATTCACTTTTTACATTCTACTAAAATATGTAGGTGCTTTCCACCGTCATAGAAAAGTGCTCATCAATGCATAAAGCTCTTTTCTTTTATAGTCTTGTAAAATATTTACGCAAGCATATTCTTTTATCTGGTGTAACTTTGCCATAAAAGAGGCAATTTCCAGCTAACGCTATGTTTGAATAAGATTATTGTTCCTAACATGAATACTAAGCTTTCATCCCTAGATTAATAATCTTAAGTGCTACATAACCGAAAAAATAACCATTTTAAATATCTCACAAAAGGAATAAAAGCATTTCTTTCCCCATCTTATGAAATGGTCGCTTTAAATGTGAAAAAAAGGAAAGATGTTTTAAATTTGCATAGAGAATATTTAAACGCGTTAACCTAATAATCATGAATTCCTTTCAATTCGCCTGAGTTTAGAAGATTAACCACGTGCGCTGATGTACTGTGGAAAACCAAAGTGGCTAAAGCTGAAAATAAAAGTATAATTCTCTTTTAGCTTATTTAGATTCGTTTTGTATTTCGAAGAAGATTTTTTTTTCGTTGTCACATCATCAATTCTTCTGTAAAATGCTGCTAAAACCTTTCTTAAAGATATAGCCTTCCATTTATTTCTTGCGTTAAGTATCCATTCAAATGGTATTTCTTTCCTTGCGTTTTTGGATTTATTTGTAAGTATTAAAAATTATGCTAGCTAAAAAATAAATGCAAGGAATTTTCACTTTACATCTGCAAACATAAAAGTACTAAATTTGATTTATTATTTTCATGTATTATATTCTGTATTATAGCTGTCGTTATGTCAGGCGATTTCTCCTGAATTGGAATAAAAATATTAAAAGAAATTCTTGAATGTTGTGCGTAGTTATTTTAAAAATTTGATATTGTGAAATTGCTTTCGTCATAACTGAAGAAAAAATATAATAGTCTGATAAAGCAGCTGGTAAACGCAGCTAATTTATTTTATATCCTGACGCATTTGTACAAATGTATTTCAGTCTGTTTTTTTTATCGCCAACTGCAAAAAATAAATAGTATATAAACGTGTATGAGTTACAACAATGAATCACTAAACTGGCGGCCGAAGTATTAAAATAATATAAATAAGTTTCATTCAGAATGTTAAGATAAGTTAATATTTTTAATTGATCTATTGTGTTTGTGAGCGCGTGCGCTTATAAACATATGTTAGCAAATGTTTAGTCGAAAAAAAGACTCTTACAATTTTAATCCCGATTTATTTTATTACTAGCCGAGTTTGGCAACCATCCGGTTTGCCAAACTTAATATTCTTAAAAATGGTCAGTTAAATGCTTTACGTAACGTCATTCTCAATCAAATACTTTATGTGACTTGTCTTTTAATAGCTGTTTCATCAAAATATTTTTAAGGTTCAAATTTGAATAGTCATATAATTCACCAATGTAGTTATAAAGGCCTTAAGCCTGTATTGTACTCTATGTATCTTTATCTGTCAGCTCTCGCAAAATTTCAATTTTAAATTAAAGTGGAAGTGATTAAATTGCAAATTGATATAAAAATATTTTCTTACCAAAACCAAGCATTTTTTTAAAAATATAAGTAAAAGAGAATCATTATGCCTACTACTTAATAATAAAAATAATTTAAATAATATTTCGAGAATTATTCAACAAAAAATACTTAGATTCATCATAAAATTCAGGTTTTAGCTTTACTTTCAAAAATATTTAAGTGATGCGAATAATAATTCTTTTTGGTCTATATATCTATTAACAAAAATTATTAAATTTTAAAAATCTTTTATGTATAAGGAATCATATTCTTCAAAATATTTTTGACACTTCAACTTTCAAATAAATAAATGAAGGTTTCTATCTACTGCTATCAAATGTGATCGATATCTGAAATTTTGATTAGAAATGTTTGGAACATTCAACATCTGCATTCTTAGGCCAGTCAGAAATCCTGGACGTTGATTTGGGTATCATCTTTGGAATTGTCGATGCAGTGCTTCAATATTATCCGTTTTTATTGAATAGTAATCTTCAAATACTCATAAATCAGTCTGTTTTAGAAACTGAGTTGATTAAGTTTATATCTTTTTATTTAAAAATCTAGACATTCTTCATGTTTTAAAGCATTTATAGACTCATGTTATATGCTAAGTAGTTATTTGCTTTATTTAGACCCTTTTTATTGATGCCTTTCTATTATTAAAGTTTTACAAATTAGCCGTTGAACCTAGAATTGAAAATATGTATACATTAAGCCATGTTTGTCTTAAATAAAATTTATTTATTTATTTAATAATCTTGAAGAAGTCACAAATTTTTTTTATTTACATTTTCTTTTCAGAAAAACATATTTCATATTATGCTGACGCGTGCTGAAAATTAAATTTTTATATGTTTAATTTGCAGTAGTTATTTATTTTTTAATTTGAGTTTTTTTCAATCTCATGGCAACATATTGATAAAAGATAATTTTTTACTTTTCAATCTTAACGCGCTCGTGCAGATTAAATTTTATTGTTTTGTCTGAAATATAGTTAAAATACTGCTTTAAAAATTCGTTAAAAATAGAAGTTTAAGTAAAATGTTAAACCATAGAAAGCTAATTGCTTAATCTTTAACTTGATGTAAAAATCATCTTTGAGTGTTTATATTTTGGTATATTACAGGGAAAAAACATCGAAATTCCGCTTAGTTTTTAATTAATTTAAATTCTAATTAAAAATTCGAAAAAAGTGCTCCATGATGCACATTCCCGACCTCTAAGGTATACATGTAGAAAATTTGGTAGTTGTAGGTTCAGCGGTCTGGCCTGTAGAGCTCCAACCTCACACACACACACACACACACACATTGAGCTTCATTATAAGTATAGATTAAGGCCATAATTTATACAAATAAAAATTGCTGTATGAGATACGTCATTCTATATCGCGAAACTCCTTTCAGATGCCGCTTTTCGATTTTGTCCAATATCTCATATTGAGTTGTATTCCAACAAATAAAACAGTGAGTAAATAAATTAATATGTTATTTTTATCTTGAAAAAGCAGCATTGCAATATTTTTTCTCGTCTACATAATAATAAATTTTATTAAATAGATCATTATTAATATGTTTAGCAATTAAATTAAAATTCCAATAAAGTAATAATGAGGAAATTAATATGCTATTTTTAACTCGAAAAAGTCTCAGTTACACCTTTTTTTCACTGCTGTATAACTTTTAATAAAATTAATCTGATTAACAGTTAAATTTCTTCAATTTCTTATTTCCAATGGATTCTTATAATAGATTCTTTGATGTCAAACCATCATCAAAGTATCAGCTAAATAAACTACAAAATTCTTCGAAGATGTAATTTCTATTCATTCAATTATCTTCTGTACATTGAACACCGTCTTTTTTATTTTGAGGCCCTTGATTTCAAATAAGGAATTACAAGTCTGAAAATTAAAAGAAATATCGAATAGAAATAAAATTTGCTTTATTAATGGAAAAAATATAGCATTTATTCTTCTCATAACAATAACAATTTTTAATTCCACAATATTAATGTCAAAGAGAAATAAAAAGAATTTTATTATCTTCTGCTTAGCATATAATTTTAAGTTTTGATAAATTATTAAAAAAAACAGTTTGTTTGTCTCGGAGTCATAGTTTCCTCATAAAAGAAAGCATACCTAAAACAGGATTTCAGCTGCAACTCAGAAGGATAGAGAGTTTTAATCCGCCAGGAGATAGTTCTTTATTGTTTACAGATCCTTTTGAATCTCAATTTTGTTTCAGTGAAGATTATGTACGTACTCCTGAGAACATTTATAGATTTAAACATAATTTCCTTTCAATTACAAAAAAATTTAAAGAAAAACAGAGTGGTAACTATCTCCAGCCTCAGTGCAGCTAAATTTCACCAGCATAATTCAGCTATATATCACATAATACTCAAAGTACAATTTGTGTCTTAGATGTCATCAGAATTTATACTACATCCCAGAATATAGAAGGTTAATCACCTACTTGAATGTGTTGTGTTTAAATAAAATTGTTGAAATTTATCTGAATATAAGCGAATGATTTTTTAAAAAAAGTTCATTGGAAATTGTTTTCTGTCTTAAGCGAAAAAGTTTTCTTTGTCGCAACATCAAATCTTCACTTGAAGTGGTTTCAGTTTTTTTTATAAAGATGGAGTACCCATTTATTTCTTGCATTTATCCTTTTGAACACTTACTCTTTTCTTGAATTCGGATTCCATATATATATATATATATATATATGCGGGGAATAATTTATAAAAAGAGTTTGGAGACATCATTTAAATATTTTATTTATTTTATTTCACTTCTTTTCTTCATGTGCTTTTTTTTTTCATCTTTCCAACGCTGTCGCTTCGTCCTTCGAAGTCAGTCTATTGTACTTTAATAACAAATTATTCACAAACTGGACAAACAAAAGAAGTGGAAAGTTTTTGAAGAACGCTTATTTGCAATGCAGATCTGATCTTTGTAAACAAGCTTGTCTCTCTGCAAAGCTGCGATTTAAATCCTAAGAAGTGCTGCGCGAGAGATATAAGAGATGTAGATAAAAAAAAAGAAGAAAAAAAAAAAGAAATATAAAACAGGTTTTGATGCTGAGGGAGAGAGAGAGGGAGAAGTTTTTATTTGTCTTCATTTTCTCTTTCCCTCCTCTCTTGAATATAACAAAATAAGAATAATTTCTTTTGAAAGAAAAAAAAGAAGAACGCAAACTTCCGATCTTGTAAAAGAAAAGATATTGCAGAGTGTATTTTATCCCGGAAGTGTAATATGTATTGTCTTTTAAGTTTCTGGCATAGTTCTGGCTCTGGGCCAGAGCTGTGGGTTTTATTTCAGCAGATAAGTGTCATTTAAATAGATTTAGTTTTCAGTAATGAGTAGTTATTTCTCGTTTTCTTATTTTTTATGATTATAGTTGTGGTTTGAAAACGCTAGAAATGGGAATTTTTTAGAATATGAAGTTTGAAGGATTCTTCCGCTAAATTAAATGCAGGTCTAAACATGAAAGTATAGAATTTTCTTATGCATTAATATAATTAGTACATTAAAGTAGATCAAAAGAGTATCGCAGAATCTACTTTAACCTAGCAATGTAGGATCCAGAGCAATATAATTTCGTAGAAAGAAACATAAGTCCTTTTATTCCTTAAAAATGCCTTTCAATATATGATCTGTTAGCTTCATTGTTAGTGCAGATTTGATACCTACTTTTGATGTATCAGGTATAGAATAATACTGATCCTAATTGTATCGAATATTTCTACCTGATACAGCTAATAACCGATTATTTCTCCTTGGGAACGAATTTTGTAGAAAGAAGCATAAATCCTCTTTTATTTATTCCTTGAAAGTGCCCTTCAGTATAAGATCCGTTAACTTCATTGCTAGAGGTGGGTGCATACCTAGTTTTGATGCATCATGTGTACAAGAAAATCATGTGCAGACACTCGATGTGTCAGATTCTTTTACCTGAAACAGCTAATAACCATTGTTTTCCTGATGGAATGAAAGCGAATATTGTCCATTGTACTTGTGCCGAGATTGGTGACTTATATTACTGTGAGTATGATTATAAGTTAGGAATATGTATCTCTTGAAGAAGTACTGATAGTAGTTTGGTCAATAGTCTTGGTTTTAATCTTGGTTTAGAGCAGAAGAGAAGAGGAAGGTTCTCATTATACAAATAGTATAGGAGTAAACCGGTATTCTTCAGTGGTATGTACACTATTACGTAGAAAAAAAGACCATTAATGTATGTATATAAAATGCATATTGCTGAAAATAATCATATATGCTTATAGCAACATCGAAGTAGTTGGGCAATATCGTTCTAATACTTTATAATATATTACTATCTCATTATGTGACTAAAAATAACGAAGTCGAAAAGATTACCGAATGGTCCCAATCAAGTCTAAAAATCAATACCATCTACTTCATAATCTGTATCAGTTTTATTATTTGAAACTTTTGCGAACCAGAAAGAAAGTATCAGATTAAAAAATCTAACCCAAAAAACTTAAAACTTTAAGTAATTATTTTTCTATATTCTATCTAAGATCTCTTTGCCATCTTGAAATTTTGCCTGTGTGATAAAAACAATTTGAGACCCAATGGTGTTAGGTTAGACTGCATGGACATTGGAGTATCATTGTTCAATTTTTTAATTCCCAAGATGAAGAAAAGTCCATTGTCGGAAAAGAACTATATTATTCTTTATGCAATGGACCTTTCATTTTTTTAAAAAATGAAAGCCTATTTCAATATGAAATTCCTCTTGCAAAGATTTTTAAAAAATACTATTAATTTAATGTGAGAATTTTGGATCTTGGGGTTTCTTTGATATTAATACCTAAATCCAAAATGAGCTCAAGTTTTCCAAAGCTCAAGTTTTCAGAACTCGAACATTGCACGTTGATCACAAAGTGTCAGTAAAAGAAGCAACTACGATTATCACATGCGGTGGCTTGTTACATACAACAGTTTGAAAAAATTAAATATAAAAGAATTAGCAACGCTGCTGTATCTCTATTCATAAAACGGTATTTTTCTAGGGCTTAGCTTACCATTAAAAAGTTTCATTCCTCTGATTTTACTTTTCGCCACATCTGATTTTTTATTAATTATGCGACCGAAAAAGCGCCAAAATTAAAAATCTGTCAGGGAAGACGTTTAAAATCCATAAATTATATGCCAATTAAGTTAAAATACATTCATACAATAAAGGACGTGATTTACAAGAGGACAAAACTGTTTAGGAAAAAACATTTAACATATAAGAATTAAAACTCGGGGATTAGAACTCGGAATTAGAACTCGGGGATTCATCATGCTTTACGCTTGCTTAAAAGAAAAGAACTGATTGTTCATGGCAGCGGCCGCTAAAAGGTAAAGGAAAACAGTTACGCTTACATTATTTTAAAATTTTAGGCGATTTTCTTGAAATAGATGTATTAATTCGTAATTTCTAATTTAATTAATAATACGGTTAAATATATGATTATTTACTGCCATTTCTATTATTTTTAATCCACTGGACAGTTCCAATTATATTCAATTTGATTAAATATTCTTCCATAGCAGCGGCACTTGGTTATAAGAAATTTACCAATACTTTGACTTTTTTTCGCACAGAGTTCGAATACTTCCTGTTGTTCATTAGTTAGCATTCTAGATCGAATTTTTTATTCCACAGTTAACAATAAATGTAATGTTTGGAAGTACTCCTTATTAATAAATAAATGCCCAACTAATATTAAATATTTATATTTATAAACTTCCAGACTTCAGGGATTTTTGTGCTTAAATATTATGTCCCAAATTATCTACTACGGAAAGTTTAGAAAATAAAATATTTTTTTCAGTTGATAACGAATATAGGTTTTTATTTATTTATTTTGGACAAAAAATTGTAATTTCCTATCGCCTTTCTATGCTTTAAAACCGTGCACCATTTAGTTTTGTTAAACAAAAGCTGCAAGTCTTTGTTTTTGTCCCCCTTTTTTGTCTTGCGTCCCAGATATTCTAAGTGTTCTTTTAAACTTTTTTTATATTTTTTGAAGAGAAATGAAATGATGTTAAAATGTTTATTCTTTTTGTAAGCATGAAGTCAAAGTTATCCCCCTAGCTAATATGTAATGAAATACTGATTAGCCTACACATAAGTTAAATAGAATTCTTTATTTTGCTTTAGAAAATTGATGTTCGATAACAGCAAACGATAATAGAAAACTTTTCTGGTGCAGGACAATATGAACGATGTTTTAAAAAGTTCTTTTTTTAAATTTGTAAACAGGAAAAATGCGGTCATTTATTATAATGGATTTTCCGAAGAAGATAAAAAAATCTTTAGAAAACACATTTTATAATTCTGGAATCTATTGTAAAATCTTTCTTGCTGTTTAGAATACCATGTACACTAACTAAAATATTTCACAAATACATGTATTAGCTATCTAGATTATAATTTTTTACTTTTTTTTCAAAATTCTACTTTTACTTCCTGCTTTACTTTCAAGTACTGAAAATAAACCAAGTACAATTTAAAATATACTTTCAGAAAATAAATAGTATTTTCCTCTTACAACTGTATAGTGATTATTTAAACATCAAATATTTTAATCAAATTATTTTAAAATACATTTAAAAGTAATCTGATTTTTAACTTCATATCGAACTTGAAAATATTTCATTTATTACAAAGTTATAAATTGAATTTTCAATTTTTCAAGCTAAAATAGGACACCATAAAAATTTAAACTTAAAACTAAACAAAATCAAAAGTATTTCAATAGCAAATTAACATTTCAAAAAAATTGAAATGTTATGAAATGAAATTGATATGAAAAAATTAATTTTAAGCACTAAAAGACAACGTATTATTTTTTTGATAGCATGAACATAAAGAGCAAATATTGCAAATTTGGTTTGGAACTACCAAACTTATTCAAATTCCAAACGGCCATTCTTTTAGATATTGATTATTTTTTTATCATATTTTTTTCATTTAAATGACTATTTTTATTTCAATTTACTTTTCTAATTCAATGTGGATTATTTCTAGAACTCTGTGCAAGGTTTTAAATTCAAAAATAGCGTTGCGACTGATTCAACCAATGATTACAATATGACATTTCGGAAAAAGAAAATGATTTTGAATGAGAAGACTTTTTTTATAGAAATGAACTGAAGACTTCCGTTTTCGAATCTGAAGTTCTTATGTGCTGTGTTTCTCAAATGTTTTTTTAATTAAGTATTTTGAAAAATATTTCCAAAGCAGTGCGTTCATGCCTTGTTAAGACATAAAAGACCAACGAGACTTTTCATCAATTTTATAAAAAAAGTGTAAGCAAAGAAAAAGGTATTAGATAGTTATTCAACGGAAATCAATTGTTATCTGTGCTTTGTTATCAATTGATGCAATACGCTAAAAAGTCAGAAATATTTTAGTCAGAAGATAAAATATAAATTTAAAAATACTTAGTAATAGTTAGTTATAAATACTTTATTTCTATTTCGAAAAATATAAATTTAAAAATATTTTGTAATAGCTAGTTAAAAATACTTTATTTCTGTTTCGAAAAATATAAATTTAAAAATATTTAGTTATAGCTAGTTAAAAATACTTTATTTCTATTTCGAGGAAACAAAAATGGTTTTAGTAATGGTTGAAATTAAGTTGGAAATCCAAGTCATTAGTACTTTTTTCCACTAATGATTATTGTTATGGATATAATTTGCGACTTCTTTTTGTTTCATTTGTTTTTGTTCTGAAGAAGACATTCGATTGTTTCGATGACAGACAGATTGATTCGATTGTTTTCAATTCCATCAATATTTTATATCCATATTTCTTCATTCATTTTAAATGATCTTTCTTCTAATACATATAAGAATTTAAAAATTCGAAATATTGAAATTTCTATGGATAATTTAAATAATGAAGTTCGTAAATGATATCCCAAAATAAAAGCACGATTTGAATTTGCAATCATTTGTGTAGTAAAAGTGTTGTCAACGCTGTTAAAAAAACCTTGATACTTTAGCGTTATATGATAGAATAACGTGTTCTCATTGTTGTATAATATCTGAAAAATAATATTTGCTTGTCACAATTCATAAAATTTCAGAATTGACCCCTTAGATTTTGTGATTAGTATCCCTTAGAACTTGTGATTATCCTTAGATAGCATCATCAGATTTATTTATATGGGGCTATTTGAAATCAAAGGTCTACACCAACATGCCCACATGCGCCAGAGAGTAAATTCAACACTGTATCAACAAAATTCAAAATTCATAAAAAAAAGCATTACTTCAGAATGGCAGCGGAAAATTTCAACAAAAGAGGTGCGCATTTAATAGAAAAGTCGTGGTGGTTTTTTGTCGAATGTGTTACAGTTCAAAAAATTCAATACGAAAATTTACCATTCAATAGAAATATAGTAATTATAAAGAAAATGAGGGGATTTTTCTATTTAATTCAAATCTTGCTTTAACAAGTTGTTCTATTGAGTAACGATTTATTTTCACTAAACCACAACTATCAATTGTCCAATGGTTCTTTATAGGCTTGAATACCTTGCTGCAAAAATAGGGGCGAATTCAAATCTTGCGTTAATTTTGGTACATCCTTTATAAACTGCATTATTCAAATTACAAATTTTGTGATCGAATGTAACTCATCAAGAAATGACTTTAAAAAATTTTATACGCAACAAAAATCAGATTTTTTAAATATAAAAAAACTAAAATATCACGTTTTTAAAAATTTATAAATTGTTTTTGTGATTCTAAATATTTAAAATTTTCAATCAGAAATTTCAAGAATGATCTGTATGGAAGTATACATTTGTATGGGGATTGTTGAAATTACTTTTTATACCATTTTAAATACGTATTGAATTATTATTTTTAAATCAATAATTATTTTTAAGTAGTATGAATAGTAACAAATTCTCTGCTCGTGGATATACTTTCATACTCTTGGTGATATACTGTTGTACGTGTATTTTCAAACGTCTAGAAATTTAAAGCTTATTTTTCGTTTGATAATTCTTGCCAAAAATTGAAACAAAAAATTTGATACATTGCAGTGTCAAATGTATAATACAATTCCCATTCCGCTATATTTCCATGTTTGACTTCGTCATTAATTATACACTGCACGTTAAGATAGATTCACATTTCTGCGCCTAGTGCTCGTTTCTATATAGAGCACCATATATTCACTTTTTGATAAATCGTTTTTCCTCAATTCAAGATTGAACATAAATAGTGGAAAATGCAATTTCAATGCGAATTTCCTTCGAGTCCCACAAAAACAACTAGGAAGAGGAACAAACAAACAAAATGGATGCCCCTTGCGTCACGCACCACCACGCAGTCTGCTGGCAGCGGTTGAACCGCGAAAATCCAAAAGCGAAGAAAACAAACAAGGACAACAGCCGAAACAAACTCCTTGGAAAACAGCCAAGCCGTCTTCATCATTCGTGAACTCCTTAGTCTACTCTTAAGTGGGAAAAAAAGCGGATCTGTTCTTTTCCATCACTAGTAAGTAATGTCGGTATTCGCTGCCAACCAGACGTCTTTTAGAGCTTTTCTTTTCGCCAACAAAAGAGGGTTGGAGGACTGTCAACTACATTTGCAATGTTTCTCGCCGTTGCACTGATCCCCCCTAGGGTGGGGAAGCATTTTTCACTGGTTAGGTTGACGCTCTCGCTCTCTTGGATCTTGATAAACTGTTATTCAGTCTGGTTCAAAGAGAACGAGATTGTGAATAGGATAATCTGCCTTTCCACATGAAACCTTGAAAATGGAATTGTGTGAATTTGCGTAATGTGAAACTACTGATTTTATCGACGTATATGATTTTCGTAATTTTGTTACTTGAACATAAGATAATTTTTTTAAAATAAATTTGCGGAATCTAATATATATA
>JAPMOQ010042445.1:526119-593318 GCA_026543055.1 Argiope trifasciata
TAAATATAAATAGTACTTCCAAACTTGAAAATAATAATTACATCAAATTTTACGAAGATATTTCTGTCAAATATAATAATTATAACAACGCTATTTTTTTATAAATTCTTTTTTTTTTTTAATTTAAATATGTTTGATAAGAATCATTAAAGTTTAGTAGACTTTTTTGAAAGCTTCAATTATTATTTTTTCGATACGAATCATACTAAACCAAAATTATGAGATCTGATCGTCAAAATATTTGGTATCGAAATTTTAATGAATCTTCATGCTTACTACCTGACTTTTCACGTCATTATTTGTTTCAGATTATGTCTTCCGGGAACACAATGGTTTAAAAATGGAATTAGTAGAGCAAAAGTTTCCAATCTGTTTCTAATCTGGGTATTCGTGAGATAATGAGGTGAACCATTTGGGAGTGGAAGGTAGAGAGGTTTTCTAATTGTTAAGATCTCCAAAAAATTGCTAAAGCACTTATAAGAATAAGACAGAAATTTATTTTTTACACACAAAGCAAATATCAGGAAAAGTTAAAAAAGAACAATAAATAATAGCTCTCTCATCTGAAAAAAATATTACATTTTTGCCAGGTAGTTGATATGGTAGATAATGACAATCGCTGTAGGCTAATTGACATAGTAGTTAGTTTATGATTGTAGTAATTTATATATGCCACGGGTATATGGGAATATATTGACTGAAAATATTATGACAGAGAAAATAAAACATAAGGGATTAAAATGAAATATAAATTATAGAATTTTGTTTTTCCTAATTAGGGTGAAAAGTGAAAATTATGCCAGGTCAACATTTTATAGTGTATCTGCAAAAGAAGAGTACCATGATATTCAGGGTTGAACAAAACTAATTTTTTAAAAAACTATTTTTCACGACAAAAAGATTGATCGAGCGATTATGGATAACGAATAACACAGTAAACTTGCAGTAACATGTTGTTCCACTAAATTTATTTTTTAAAAATTATACTGAATGCAAGGCATTATGTAAAGTTAAATTCGTTTAGTCTAAAATATTGAAGGTGTCAGCTTTCTAAACCGCACAAACTACATATAATTTAAATCAGTAACATAAGGCAGATAGAAAAAATAAGAATTGTAATAAGAATATAACTGAATATTAATAAATATGATTAATATTGTTTTTTTAGCATGTATTATTAATACTAAGAATTTCATATGCAATGTGTTGTTTACAGGTTTTATTGATAATTTTTCAACATTAATAATTTTTTAAAAGGAAAAAATTAAATACAGTAATAAAAGTATTAATACAATAATAAAAAGTAATAACAGTATTAAAAGTAATGAAGAAAGTAAATTAATTATTTTATTGAAAAAAATAACCAACTTTAATAAATCTGAAAAAAGTTTAATTGAGCGGTAATCTGAATTTTCAAAAATGTATTGTTGAATGCTTTTCTTATGGTTTGGAATTCTCTGAGACATTTTAATCTCTTTTCAAAATATTTTATTGTTTATGGTCCGATTACTTCTAATTAAAGTTAATTTAGAGGAAGGATTAAGTAATTACCTCATATGCTGTCTACATATGGTGTATTAAACTTTCTACATGAGCATATGGTGACAAATAGAAAATTAATGGAGCACAGAAAAGCAAACAATTGTGATATAAACATTGATATAGGAAATATTAACTGAATAACTAGTTGAAATAAATAATCATTGCGTTTTAATGTTTTTTATTCCAAGTTATCATTAAAAATTTGCATTTTTATTAATTTGAAAAAAAAAACAACATTGCTGTATGCATTACAAATAATTTATAATGCATAATTAGTGCTAAATATCCCAAGTTATCATTTTAAAAATGTGATAAACCTTTTTTTTAAATTTGCCAAAAAAAGACGTTTTTTATATATTAAAAACAATATGTAATACATAATTATTACAATTTTACTGTTTTGTATTCTAAGTTATTGATAACACAGTTGTTATTTTCATTTTTTTAATCTTCAAAGAAACAGACATGTTTTGTAACATTTATATGAAAGTTATTTTAGTTAGAAAAGAAAATATGATGGAAAGAATAACAAAAAAAAATTATTGACTCTTTGCGAAATCGGCAAAATATTTTCTTTGCTCGAAAAAAAAGCGTACATTCTGAAATCATTTTTTACTCATAGATTCAAAATATGCCTCATTTTTGTGTTAAAGAGAATATATGCTGCATTTTCTATATAAATTATATTCATTTCAGATTTGCTTTTATTACTAATATATTCGTATATTTTGCAATAAAATCACGAAATAAAAATCTCATAATATCTCTGAAGCACAGTTTTATAAGTGGAAATAAAATTTTAATAATTACAAATCCTGTTTCTGCTGTTCTTTTTTTGTGTGTGTGTCTTCTCATTAGTTTTTCTTATTAACAATTATGAATTCCATTGTTTAGAATTTGACACTACTGAATCAGTACAGAAGCTAACCTAAATTTTTGGGATTTTTCTGGCAGTCATTTTCTTGTGTGTTTTCCTATTTCCCTTGAAATTTGCTATATTTGTTTTCCATTACAATTTTGCTTAATTTTTGAAACGAAATTTTTGATGTAAAGGAAATGTCATTGTATATGGAATAAATTCCATCTCCATTGAACAAATTGTTATGAAAATAAAAACCTTAAAATTATTTAAAATCATCTTTCTGTGAAATATAAGAACATTTTCAGTAAAATATTCTTTTTGGAACAGAATAAGGTTATACAAATATAAATATCAGTATATTTATATTCTTAAAACGTTTTTTAGTAATGCATCTATTTATTTACATTACTTTAATTCATTTCTGCATTAAAATAAAGAAATATTTCCTCGTATGCTATTACAGCGTTTTTATCATCATTGTTATTATTAATTTTTCCTCTATTTTCTTCTTATGCAATCCTAAAATTCTTTCCAATATTATTATCAGAATAGTATTATTATTATCATTATCATTGTACTATTATTATCTTTATACTATTATAATTGTTATAGTATATATTTTGAAAACATAACTGATATTCAAAAAAATCAGAGGGAAGAATCATTGTTTACATCAAGGGACATTTTTATTTTGGAAGTCTACTTTTTTCTGCATTAATTTTAATTGACTTGTTTTAAGTATAACATGAATTTTTGATTCATATTTCTTTAAACTAATAAAATAAAAATATATAGTTTATGGATATATATATATATATATATAAAGCACTAAAGAATTGAGCAAAAGATTTGATCGAATATTTCATCAGATCTTTCACATTATGCTAGATACTTAAAATTAATAGAAGGTTCTTCACGATCTGGTATTCGATTTCTTTATTACTATAACTGTCAAAATTATTTGTCACTTGAAAATGTGACATTTGCGCTAGTCACTAACATTTAAAATTTATGCTCAATTGTTCTTTTTTTACAGGACTTGCAGTTTTTCTTACCATTATTAGAATAATTTGTTATGCTTTTTGAATAATCCCTTCTTTTTAAGTACCTATGTCAATAAAAACGACTTTTTTAATAATCACAAAAATTTGTCTTTGATTATCAAAATACAGCTTTGTATTGAAGAAAATAATTCTGAGTGTTTTTGTTTTTTTTTAGCTTCATGAAAATATTATGCGTTGTCCTTAACTGCGAAGGCGAAATCTTAGGACGTAAGGGGGGGAGAATACTAGACCGCATTTCATTTTCACTCAAATTAAATTTTGTAATGAATTTATTAGTATGAAAAATAGCCAATATATTTTGCGGGTATTTGTATTTTTTTACTCGTAGATGTATTTAAGAAATTTTCAAAATGTATTATCATTAAAAAAATAAATGCGTTGGAACATGCATTTTCCTGTCAAATTACATGTTACAACAAAATAATATTCTTGAAAAACTTATTACATTATTAAACATTTTACTTTTTAAATCATATTGTTTTTTCTAGTATATAAAGGTATATAGAAAACAATATAATGTGAAATTCAAAACTTATGTGTAAAAAATGACAATGGATAAAATTGGCATTTTGTTACCGGCTTGTGTGACTTTCATAGCACGGGTTTCAAAAGAATTGTTAACATACAAGTTTAGAACTACTATAAAAATCTACCGATAAATTATGTATCTTTTTCTCTTGGTACATTAATATAATAAATTTTTTAAAATACATTATTATGAGAAAAATTAATGATGTTTGAACATACATATCAGAATCAGTTGAATGCGAATTTTCATCGAAAAGCTGTTCTGTACAATTATCCTTATCACTATTATCTCTTTTTGCTTCATTTAAAATTGTATGGAACGCTGCTTCTTAATATAATCAATATATTGGATGATTTTTCTTTTTCTTTTTTTATAATTGGGACACTAACAAGGGGTTACGGTCTTAGAGCTCAGAAAAATAACTGAATTACTTTAAAAAGCATCCTTTGAGATCAGTTAAAAATTGTACGTGGATTGAAGGTTAAAAAACAAGAAAATACAGAGTCAATTCACTCAATTGTGCTGAAAAGATAATAGGGGTGACTGAGAGTCCATCGCCAGTTGGCTCACAGATCCCACGTCCCCAGTTAAGAGTTAATAGTAATGAATTGTGTTACATGTGTATATTGAATGCACTGAGATAAAATGAATTTTAAAATTAATTATTAAACATAGTGATAGAATGATTAGAATGTTTTCTATATTATAAATAATTTTTTCTAGACCTTCAATATTTTAGTGCTTTAGAATCTTTTCTAAAATACAAAAAGTGTCTAAATATACCAGTTAACTTTTTGATAGAATCTCTTTTAGAAATTCTCAGAAGAATAAAAATGAATTGCAGTGCTTCTGAACTCAATAAAAAATTTTCAATTTTATCGATATTTAAAAAATTGAATTTAAAGTTTACAATATTTTTTTCTTAATTTTAAGGCCATCATGCGGTTCTAGTTCCAATTTTATTTTCAAAATGTTTTGAAATTTAATTTAATGCTTAAAAAATTGATTTTGATATTTTTATTTAATCGAACTAAATATTTGAACTTTTAAATTGAAAAAAAAAGTTCTAGAATGACATTTTTGATATCATTAACAAGTTGCTTCAATTAATTCTTTATAGTAAATCTTTGGATCAAATAAAAAAAACCGATTCTATTAGATCAATTATTATTCATTAAGTTGTATCGTGATAGAAAATTTTGTTTTCATTATCATTAAAGATTTTAATTTATTTGCCATTTGCAGATGGTTTAATTTTCAGTTTAAAGTGGAGTCAACAGAAAAGGATATTAAACTTCACAGTATAAACAAATTCAAAAAATCAGACATCATGAAAATAATTTTCTTTTAATATCGTCATGTTCATTATCAGAATATATGTTTTTAATTGCTCATAAAGTCCTAACAAACGTATTATTTGAGAAGCATAAATCAAAGAATTAAAATTATTTGAATTTCATTGAAAATTTACGTTTTTTTTTTTTTTTTTTTTTGAAAATGCATTATTATTTTTAATTATATTCTAGAAAAATGTACCATCCTCATCAAGTTTGAAATTGATTTAATATTTTTTTAAAAATTGATTTTAAGTATAAAAAATCATTTATTGCCTAAAACAGTTTTAATTATGTAATCCATTTAAAATTTTATTCATTATAAAAAGTTACGATGGATTTTATTGTATTTTCCAATGTTAAAGAAAACTACTGACATATTTTGAACATATATCTCAATTAAAATATCTTAAAACGTCCAAAACATCTGGCTTTAGTTATTAAGAAATAATACCCAAACTTCTGATTGCCTGGATGCCTGTCGTGAAAAGGCGATATTTTCTGAGATTGCAGTTAAATCTCTAACGTACTAATGGGTTTTAAAATGTTCATATAATGGTACATAAAAAAGAAAAGAAACTTGTTTCTAATTTTTCTAATGTCATTTGGTTTTTATTTTGGTTAGGTAAAATCTATAACTCGATTCCATTTTGGGGAAAACAAAGGGAAAAATTTCTTTTTAAATATGTTAAAAAATGTTTTTAATCCTGAATTGTTTTTGTCAGTTAAATATGACCGCAGTATGTAAATTCCTTGATTGTCTGTTTTTTTTAAGATAGTTAATTCACACGAAACCATTTTTGTTGTGCATTTAACTGAATTTATCAGTTTATTTTCGAAAATAATTCATTATATCAACTATGATTACATAATACAGATCGACATATTTTAAAAATAAATATTTCCATCTGAAAATTCATTATTAAATATTATTGTTTCCTTTGGTTGTAAGTTTTGCTGAATTAAATTTTATAATAAATCAATTATTAGCTATCCTGCTAACTACGAATCATCTGTTTCATACTTTATTTTATAACTTTCAAAATCAAAATTATTTTTTATTGCACACATTTAGTAAATGTCACTGAAATATGGTATGTTTACCCCAATAAATTATATACGTTAAAATAATGAGGCAGGTCGTTTTGATATTCGCGAAATAATAATAAGACATATTTTTTCTAATAGTTATTCTGATAATGATTTTAATTGAAATATTTTTGAATAAAATCGTGGCATCACACATTCACTGTCTAAAACAAAAGGAATCATAGAAAAATGATAAGATTATTCGAAGTTACTATAAGGGGTTTGAAATTCATTAAAAAAATATGGAAATCATTTTCTAAAAATCACATTTCTAGATTTTGTAATTTTAAATGGACGATTAAGTATACTTATTACTACTAAGCATCTATACTCAGTTCCAGACATTGCCAACCATTTTATGCTCATTTTAGGATTTTGAAAAGGAATTTGTAGGATACTGACCTTAAATTTACCTGGAGAGCACAAAAGTCTGGTAACTGAAAAAAAAATCAGAAGGTTCTGGTAGGGTAGTTGGTTCTCGCCAGCTCCACGGGTACAGAAAAGGGTGGAGATTGGCTACATCTCATCATTGAAAGCACGTTTTTCCAAAGAGAAGGGCTGTACCGTCGCCGAAGACGGCTTCTTGGACTTAATTACAGTTCCCGAATATGTTGTCAATACGGTGGTCCGCTCACTGAGTTTTATCGGTGTGCCTTATAGATGGTAGAAATATTTAATTTGTGGTATACTTAATTGATGCATTTTAATATAATACCAAACTTTTATTCTGCTTTTCTGAAACATTAAAAATAAAAGATTTACCATTACAAAAATATGCAATTAAGTAATTTGGAATACTCAAAATTTAGCAAAACAATTATATTGAATCATTTCAACTATAAAATAATTAACTGGAGAGAAATTTTAGAATATGCATTCTTATGAAGACATAATTTTTATTTGTTAATTACTTGAGATCTCATAATATTTCTTCCACCATTACTTCAATAAAGCGTATAGGAGTGGTCACCTCAAAACTTTTTGTTTACTCTATAATAAAAGTTTTATTTTCCTACACAAAATTGCAGGCATCGGACAAGGTTGCGAATATTGCTTTGGTGAACAATAGTTATGAAATATTGAACTTTAACATGAATCTTGTAATTGTATTGAATGTATTGTTTAGATGTATTTTTACCGGTTTATCCCTAGAATACGGTTAGAATACAAGTGTATTAAAATTGAATTTATATTTACGCGCCTTTTTTTCACAACAGAGTAAAACCAAAATTTAACATAGAACTATAATTGTAATCACAATCTCAATTCTTAAGTCAATGTTTTTGAGTTAATGTATTTATATATATTCTAAATTACAGATCTGCAGATAGTCAACCGTTAGACGCATTTGGTTCAGAGTTTGATAATAATCTGCATTTTAGATGTTAAACCCGAATATCAAATATGTTTGATTTGTATCTTTATAATTGTAATTATGGTTTTCACTTGAGCTCGAACAGCCGGACAGATAAGTATTTTCTCCATGTGTTTCGAATAAAATTTAATATAAATCTCTAAATCCGGTATAAAAAAATATGTACCAAATTTCATGCATTTAAAGTTGCATTTAAAAAAAAATTTATCATTAGTACAAAATGTCCAACCACACTGTTATGGCATTTATAATATGTTGGCCCTAATTCAGGTATCAGACAACATCGTGGAGATATCAGACACTATTATTTGCCTATAAGGCGCAGGTATTATTTCAAAAATCTGTTTTCAGACACAAGGCGATGTGAAACGTAGTAATTAGTAAAAAATTGGAGTTATAATTTTTTTTATGATGATTGCAATATTTTATTTTTGTATACATCGTATTCAAGAACGTAAATATATAATTGACATTCGTATAGAAGACAGTAAGTATTGTTTATTTTTTTATCTACGAATTTTTATTAGATTTTTACAAACACCTTGCAAATGCAACTAAAACTATATCGGGTTTGCATTGCATTTTAGTGTCAACATCTATATCTTTTCTGGATTCTTTCATTTTAAATTTACTACATGTGTGGTGTTAAATATACAGATAGAATCGCAAATATTATAATTATTTGTCTAAGAATACTTTAATAAAACTTCTATGTATATAATGGTGTGCCATTTGATGTATAAATTTGCACCATATTCAATCTTATTTATTGTACGTAAAAAATAAGTAGATAATTATTTTTTTAAATTTTCTATCTAAAATACATAAAAATATTTCCATAATGTTTTCCGAAAATGTTTGCTTTCGAAAACAACCATTTTAAAATTAGCTGTTAGTTTCACAACTTGTACAATTATTCCTATTTTACTCAACTTACCGTACAAAAACATTCAATAAAGACATTTCTTGTTATAAAAGTTTATCTTGGAAAATAATTTTCCTGCCATATTAATTCCACAGAAATGAGCACAAAAGGAATTTGCGTTTTCTTTTCCATGGACCATTTTGGCCTATGGATATAGATTGGAAAAGCAATTAGTGTCACCAGCATACGGTCACAGAAAAATGATCTTTGTCTCTCAAAAAATATTAATTTTATTTCTCTAATTAGAAACGGTTTTTTAAAACAAAAATTAAAAGGAAAATTAGTAGAGAGATACTTTGATAAATAAAAAAGAGAATTGCTAACTGATTATGATACTGTAATAAATCAAAAAGAAATGCAATTTTTTCTCATTCGGGGTTTAATAAAAAAAAATCAGTTTCAGATCAGTTTTTTTAAATTATATTTCTGATGGTTCATTTGGCTATAAATCTATCCTGGGACGTATAGTATTTATTTGTGGTAAAACATAATATTAAAATTTTGAAATATCTGTAAATAATGAATATTTCCCCTCAACAATTTTATATGCGGAGAATATACAATTTAATCAAGGGAGTGATTATTTATATATATTTAAGCAATTCAGTGCTTGAAGAGGTACTTTTTTCTAAATTTAAGAAATCGAAATTATTTAACTAAGTATCCGCAAATTAATCGCTATTGACTTTTAATGCGTGATCATGTTATCTATATTTTATACTGCTTTTATTCGAATATTACCCTGTGTCTAATATTATTTCAACATATACTTATTTTATTCCAGTATATGCTTCTATCTAATATATTTTTTCAACATATGCTTAGATACAATATATTATTTCAACTCGTGATTTTTCTGTTCCAATTTGTTATAAGAATGGAAATATAACTTATTGGACAATAAATTCGATTATCCAATGATAGATAGCAATTGTGTCAAGTTTCCAATAAAAAATATCGTCTGCATCTTGCTTTAAAAGTGAAAGAAGGACTTCAGCGTCTGAGTTGCCTTATATATGAAAGATCCTATGACTTATTTCTTTTTGGTAATAAATCTCAAAGCTCCACATTTAAAAATAAATTACTATATGAGTGTCATATTAATGTGATGAAAATATTTTATTAATCAATAGATGAATAATTTTCCATCCTGATAATATTCTTAACTACTTTAGACTAATCAATATATGACATTATTGGATCAACATAGAACTATACCTATTGATTACATTCCATTAGTTGGTTTGTAAAATTAATATGTTTTAGGTAGTCAAAAAGATTAAATTTTTGACATTGATACGATTTTTACCGTATTATCAATACACTGACGTTGTTTGATTGTTAGATTTGTAAAATTTAATTATCATTACATTTCAATAAACGCTTCAGTATTTTGAGAAGGGTCTTTTAACTCATAAAAAAATGAAATGTATTATGCCAACTTTTACACGTTTGATTAATGGTCTATTATTTTTTCCTAAGTTAATATTCATATGTCCATAATCATTTCCGCTTTAAGTCAGCAAGTAAACTAGTTAGCAAAAAGGTGACTGCTGGTCTATGGACTTAGTTATTTTTCAAACGCTTCCAATAAAAAAAAATGTAAAAAAATTTAATCGGTTCTAAAGTTGTTTTTTTTTCACTAAACAAAATTACCATCCCATGCAGATGGAAGTTGATAACGAATGGATTATAAAAACATGAAACAGTCCCATATTTAAGAAGTTGATGAATGAATTTATATAAACATGATAAATGAAAGATTGTTTCCGTGAGGAATTCTATATACTTTTATTATTCAATGGATTTTTAAAAAAATTGATTTTTAAATAAGTGAAAAAAAACTTTTAATATCTCTTTATTTAGATGAAATAAATCGAATTGCATCTTATTACATTTTACTTAACTGTAATGCCCTAGAAATTGCAATTCACTGAGATCATGTGTTACGTTATATACCCCTCGCTAGTGTGTGATGTATTGACACAAATATATAATTCTTCAATGATATTTGTATATTCCCTGATATGCATTTCTAAGATTAGTGAATCATGTGAGAGATGAACTAGTAGAGGTAATTCAAAGAAGAAAATTTATGGGGAAAAGCTTATGGATTTTTTTCTTACAGTAAATACTTTTAAAAAATCCCCATCAACTATGAATGCTTTTATACGCAAGCGACCTCATTCATTAAACGGACTTCAAATTTTAGATACGAATACATAAATATAGGCTGCATTATATAAACACTTCCTCTTCTAGATTTATGTTATATATATTAAGAAAGCAGATGAATTGAAGCAAATACTTTGCTACTTGAATGATCTTCTTTATTTCTTGGACAAAAAGCACTGCTAAAGCCATTGGAAAATACATAACTCGATTGTTCCCAGCACAAAAGGAGACTTATCAAAATTTCAAACAGAGTTATCTCTATTTTCGAATTTAAATCAAGAAACCTCAAAAGTGAAGTGCAGGAATTAAGTTCACCACTTGAAACCTCTTCTCATGTTCTGGAGATTTTAAAAAGTCGAGTTTTTTATGAGGTTCTTCACGTTTGTAGTCGTTCTGTTTTTTTCTTCTGAAACGGGAGTCAGATACCATCTTCAACACATGAGGCAAGCGTAGTTGAAAGAAATCCGTCCTCTCTCTTTAGTGAATGACTAATATATGAGCAATGAAGGAGCTCCTTCACTCCTTAAAGAAAACAGTTCAAAGAAGGTGTTTATAAACGTATGTTACACGGCCGCTATTAGCCGTCTTCAGCTGCAGCAGTCCATTTATGACACAAAACGAATAAAGTTCTTTAGTGTCATAGATATGATTGTTTATGTAAACTCAAGAAGCAAGCATTTAAAGCATGTTGGATTTAATAATAACTATTTTATTTCATTTCTAGGGATTCAATTCCGGTTGAGCTTGTTTTTTTTTCTTTATTTGTAGCTATGTAGACGTTGGAAAAAATGTTAGGTTGTATTTAATTTAATTTTCATGCTTTATTGCGTTTCTTATTTGTTAATAAAATATATGATGTTAAAAAAACACATATTTTTGGGTTACAATGAAATTTTTTAATGGTTTCGTTCTAATGAAAAACATGTTACACAATATAAAAAATAAAATTGCAAAGGAAAAAAATTCTTTCTAATAAGTTAATTTCGGTTTTATGCTGTTTTTTTTTTTTTCATTTTAAGTCATTAAAATGTTAATTGTTTTTAAATTGAAGGTTTCTTTCTTCATAATATTTTTTGGTGTTGTTCTAGTTGGAGAAAGTTTTTTTACAAACGTAACAGATAATTCAATTACAAAATAATTGTTTTCATGAACTAATTAAAGTGCTTTTGAACCTATAAAAATGTATAACAATAGCAGCATATTATAGTTCTTAACAACATTGCTCAGTTTAAAATAATCTTTTCACAAATAATAATTCATACTTTATTTAATATTTATTACTATCTTTAAATCAATAGACGTAAAATTCAGACCGAAAAAAAATATAATTAACACAACTAAAACCTTTAACTCATAAATATTTCCTTTCTTAATTTCAGAATCTTAATATAAATAAAAACCAGTGTGGCTATATATATGCATGTATTTTATCTTTTCTAAATTATTTTGCCAATTTCAACTGCACTTAGCGCATTGTGTGTTAAGACTAGTCGCACCAAAAAATGCAAAATTAATTAATTTCGCATTCTATTAATTAGAAATTGACTAAAATTTTACCGCTTTCCAGCAAAAGCTTTGAATTAACTTATTTTTTATTAATAGCACTTTCAAATTTTATCTTTGGAATGTTACTATAATCTTTTGTGCAACATTTTTCATTTTTTTTAAAATTTCACTTAACATCTGATGATGTTGAAGTCTACCGATAGGAATACTCAGATCAACATTACCGATATTTTTTTATTTCAGTAAGTGATATATTTTGTATTTGTTTAGTATTTTATAATTATAACCAAGATAAAATAATTAATTGTTTATGTATAAAGTATAAAAATAATAATGCAGATAAAAATATTTTATTTAAATTATAATCTAAACACTTATTATGCAGATTACCTTGTAAACAATTATAAATATTCGCTTTAAGTTAAGGTAATCAAGGTGAAAAACAGATTGGTTCCTGTTTCAGGAAGTTTATCATCTTAAGAAATGTAGATTGCGCAAGCATACAATGAAACGTTTTGTGTCAATAAGTCTATCTATTCTCATGCATTGGATGAATTGCTATGTGAAAGCACAGCAATAAAGAATTAAAATGCTTTCTTAGATTAAAAATAATGTTTTCTTATCACATTTAATTTGGAGAAATTTCTATCTTAATATTACATAGCTGGAGAATGTTTTACTTTAAGCTTGGATGAAATAAATTTGATTACTAAAAAGATTTTAGCAAGTTTATATTAAATGTTTTTAATAATAATATATATAATTATTTTTCAAGCGTCTATCATTTAAAAACAATAAAATACAGATAATTCGACAAGATTAATGATATAAATTTTATTAACTTTGTCACATCGAGAATTCAGAAATATTTTTGAAATGTAATGTAAAATTTTTAATATTTAAAATAATGTTATCTTCCCTGTTATGAAATATATAAAAATAAATCATTATTTGAATAAAGTAGAATTCAATGAACAAAAATACGTATTTATAAAATACATATCTATTTAAAATTATTAAAAGGAAGTAAAATATAATTCTAGAACTTAGGTTTATTTCAAACTAATAATTGCCTTATACTTATTGATTCATTTACTTTCGAGTTTATTCTTTTGAAAGTCGGATTAGTAATTTTAGCGTTCCTTTCTAAAGCAACACTAGGGCTATTTTAGCACGGATCATATAATTTTGAGTCGCTGTCAAATGACGAAGACAACAGCTGTATTGCCACCCCTTCTCCATTCCATACCAGCTAGAAGATGGAATTGCATGAATTTAATGTCCAACACATAGCTTACTATACAGCTCATCGACGGAATCGGGTTTCGAACTAGAAGCCCAACAGCTCTCCAGCTGATACTTTATTATCGAGCTCTTATCCTTTTGCGATTGTTCGATGAGGAAACCTTAAAAGAAGAAACAAGAAAAAATATATAAAGAAACAAAATATAAATAATCTCTCTCTCTCTCTCTCTCTCTATATATATATATATATATAAGAGGAAAAATTCAAATTAAAACGTTTTTTGAGGGAATATTTATTTTTCTAAAGGCCTCTGTAAGTTATATTTAATACTTAAATATAGCTTGGATAAGAACTCAGTTAAAATTTTGGATCTTTATCATCATTAGAAAAAAAATTGGAAGAGTGCTCCATTGATTTTCTCGTTTATTTATTATTTTGTAGATTTATATCTAATGTTAATTGTGCAATGAAGAGACAATGCATTGACCATTTGATGATCTCTTTGACAAGATCTACTATCATATGAAATAAGTATTAAATTTCATATGTCTAATTATATGGATTTTTTTATTATATTCATATTCCATCTGGTGAATAGATAAATAATCTACATTTTAACATTATTGGCCCAAAATATGCTACAGAGTATAATAAACTATATAATGATATTGGCGAATTTTCTACAAGACAACTAGAGTTTATGGCTATGAAGAAGCATCAGATCTAATTAGTAATTAATATATTTACTAATAAATATACTAAAAGTACAAATTCTATTCATTGTAAAATATTTGGATACTTTTAACATTCTCCCAAGTGTAAATACCTATATTCTTTCTTATCTTCTTATTTTATTCAGCATTTTAAACTGTATGAATAATAAATTGAGCATGAAATAACATAGTGTTTAAATAGTAATGGTAATAATAATATTAGTGTAGCAATAGTAGTCGTGTGAAAATATTGTGTTTAAATAATATCGTGCATGAAAGTGGATACCTCGCAAATAAAAGTCATGGCAAATAAATAAATAAACAATAAGATATTTGTTTTCTCAAAGTTAAAAAATTAGCCAAAAATAAATTACAAAATTCTCATTTAAATAATATTGTGCACCAGGCGCGGATGCCTCGCACATGTAAGTCATGATAGATAAAAAAAATAAATATAAAGATATTCATTTATCATTTTAGCAAAATAAAAAAAAGTATAAAAATAATTATTAAAATGTTTGTTCAGTTAAAAATCTGATAATAAATGTTGAATTAAAAATGATTTCATTATCTACAGTATATATTGCTACAAAATGCCTAAATACATGAATTCATAATTTACTTGCATAATTTATTTTTTTCCATTTCTTATTACATAAAGAGATAGGCCGACAGATAAATATTCATTCGGTAGAAATGAATTTATTGCTCAATTTCAGATGTAATAAAAAATAATGTCATAAGATTTATCTCATAATGAATAGATATTTCGTCTTCATGTGCATGGATGAACTGATTGAAATATATTGCTATAATAATATATTTACTTCCATAACCAAAAGTTGATAGAAATCTAGAGAGATACTACTTATCACATTTTAATTTTGAATTATTTTCACTGGCAGGTTGGCATAATTCTATGAAATGACTCAAAAATATTTAATTTTATTAGCTTTTGGCTGTCCCTTATGGTTTTACAACTACATATATGTGAAAATGTAACCTGTCTATCGCTTTTATTTATCGAGAGTTAATTGTTCAGAATGGCTTTATTTCCTTTACTACAGAAACAATGAAATTCGAAACTTCCGTTGAATAATATAACGAACATTCTGGTTTGACAGCAAAAGTAATATCCATTTAACATACATTTTCAATTTGCATCTAGTCCATGCTGGGCTGAAAAGTCAACAAAGCAGCCCCAATGAAGACAAATATTGCCTTTAGGTGGAATTAAATGGATTCGGAAGCCTGTTTCATTGAAATGAGGTTGAGGAATCGGTTTCCACAAAAGATTTAGTAGATTTCAATTATTTCCGTAAAATGTTACTAACAGCATTATCTGAAATTTTTCGAGCTTTAAATTATGTGGGTAAATCAAATGCTACAAATAAATATTTTGATTTTGATTGAAAAGTAATTACTATTTTAAGTTCGATTCAGGACAAATTATAGATTATACGATGATAATTTCATGATATAAAAGGAAGCTGAAATGTTTTAAATTCAAGAGGAGTATTATTACCTTGGCTTTCTGGAATTATTAATTACACGATACGGTGAATTTCGTGTTTAGCTTGGATGCAGAATAAAGGGAATCGTGTGTTATTTGGAATAGTTTAAAGCGATTGGCATATTTGTTTCATTGCTGATTTGGGTTCAAGGTTTTATCTCAAAATGTTACTAGCATTGTATGCCAAATTTTATTTACTTTGTTTTTCTTCTGATTTAGGTTTATGTTGACATACAAAAATATGCAATATAGTGATTTCCAGATTTTTTCAAAAACCCCAATGTGTAAACTGTTCCTATAAATGCAGTAAATGTTTCTATTTATAAAAGTTAAAAATGTTATTACTTCGAATTTACACAAAACAATATCGTTGTTATATACAGACCTTTTTTTCAAACGTAGATTGAAAACTGCGAAAACAGCAAAAAATATTACTTACAGAAAAGAAATTTATTTTAAAAGAAAGAAATACTGTTACAGATAAATTGAAAGGCAGAAAAGCGCCTGAAGTATTTACTGATAAAAGCGTCTGCTATTATTAGTTTGATGACTCTAAAGTTCCTTCAGCTCTAGTTTAAAGTTGTAATCAAAACTTTTTAGTGAAGTGCTTTTGGAGCAATTTTTATTGATCCATTTAATTTCTTACGAAAGCCTTAATATTTAAGACTTATCTTTATAGCTTTTTATGTAATGGAAAAATGATTTTCAATAATTTAAGAAGTACTTTTGTTGAAGAGGCATAACTGTGATTTAAAGTTATGCTGCCGAATAAGATTTTTTTAGCATGAACTTAAAAAAAAAATCATGTAATTAGCTTTGAAATTTAAAAAATGAATGCCTCAGTTAATCCATTAATATAATAAAAAAGAAATATTTGACATTTTAGAAACCAATTTCAGTTTTAGCCAATTGCTTTTATCGCATACTTATAAAAATTTATTAAAATATGCTTAAACTCATATAACTTAAAATATGCTTAAACTTATTTAACTTAAAATATGCTTAAACTCATATAACTTAAAATACGCTTAAACTTATATAACAAAATATGCTTAAAATAACAAAAATATGCTTTCCGAAATCACTGCTATATCTTGACAATATTATTGGATATTCGGAATACCGATCCAAAAAATGTCTTGTGGCCAGTTGTCTCAGTGAGAGCACTTGATGTCAAGTTAAGCCGACTTCAAATCGGACACACCCGATTCACTCATAAACACCTTTTGTTTGGCGAACAATGCCCAATTTGTTCAACGTGTCAGGTTGATTTTACCATCATTTATATTTTGATAGAATGCCCGGTTCTTAATCACCATAGTTAACATTTTTTCGGATCGTCAAATTTAAGCATTCAAGACATGGTAGGAGAACCTCTTCATCTAAACATTTTTAAATTTTTAAAAGAAATTAATTTTTTGCATCTGATATAGTTTAACTCTTTTAAATTGAGTAATTTTAATTTTTACATCTTTGTTAAAGGATAATAATAGTGTTGCAAATTATTTAATTGCTGTATTCATTCTTTTTACGTTTGCAATATATTTTTTACCATATGTTTGGCGCATTATGTTCAAAGCTCGCCCTGGTGCCATAAATTTCAAACTCAAACTCGAAATACCGATAAACATGTCATGGAGACTTTTTCAATATCTCTTTAAAGGATTCACAGTAAGGTGACAAAAACTTGTCTTGTTCATAATTAGGTATAGATTGGTGCAAACTTAAATAGAAATAAACAACTTTGATCTAGTTCTTTACTTTTTTGAGGGATCTTGCTCACAAATACATAAAAATATAAATGAATAAACATATTTTGTAAGTATTTTTCTCGACATCTGTCACTGTTTTATCTAAAATATGATGCAAACGCCCATTTTTAAAAATTTACGTACCTTATTCAGTTATTACGTAATTTATTAGTTGGATAAAGTTTTATTGTCATATTTGCATCACGACTAATATATATGATTAAAAAATGTGCACATATGACTCTTAATCAATATTATCTTTAAATTATGAAGAACTCAGAGGAAATAAAGAAACCCCCTGAGATAAATATAGTTTTTGCTCAGTTTTGTTAACATAATATCAGAAATTTGTGTTTTTAAATAGAAAAGAACTTGCATTATCAGTCTAATGATAATTCTGTAGGTTAATTTTCCTTAACTAGAATAAACGGAAGCTCAAGACAAGAAAGATCTTTCTGTATATGGAAAAAATCTTAACTAGTAGAGAAAATAAAACAATGATAGGGAACATCGTTTCCTCAAATATTGAAAGAATTAATACTTACGAATCTTCATTCCATTATCTACTATATCTTCGTCAGTGGGCGGAAGAATTAGGCACTGCAAATGAGATATGTCAACTTTATAAATAAATTATAAGACTCGTTGACCAGAGAAATGCACGAATGTTATTTATTATCAATAATAGAATTATAGGTTGCTGCTGATCAATAAATAAATAATTTTAGAAATAATTAAATGAACTTATTTCTCTGTTTACCCGAATAATTTTTACAATAATAAAGTTTAAATTCTTCTGGCATGTTAATTGGATCTTTTACGCAGTTATGGATAACTCATTGTATCTTTACATACACATACACACACATATGTAGTATTATACATATAAATTGGATCTACTAATAGTTACTACAAAACGAACTTACAATTAACATACTCACACAAAAATGAATTGACACCAATACAAAATTAATCTTCCAATATTGCTAGTGTTAAAAGAGAACAGAAAATTGCATCACTGTAAATAAAACTTTTGTTTTCCTTTTTGAAATTTAATTTCGTATTTTATTTTCGTAAACAAACCACTTTAAGGTTTGTTTTACTTTTCGTTAGAAATTACACATTTATACGTAAGATGTTTTTATTAACTAAACATATTCGTGTATTGTACGGTTTCTTAATTTAGGAATCGTGGTATCTTGGTTTTGAGATACATTTCCTTCTAATACCTTGAGTACAAAGGGAAATTATGCAACTTAAATTAAAACAGAAGATCAAATGTCCTCTCACTGTTCTTATGTGGATATGCGAATGAAGACTGCCAGTTAATGGACTGTCGTTATCCTCTTAACGTATATTTTATTTACTGATTCTTTTTCACAATAGCGGCCGAGATAGCGTAAAAGTAAACATTAATCCAATTAATACAATTTTATATATCAACACATATTCTTGCATTTGGCAAAACATATAATATAAATCAGATTATGGATTGAACATTTTGAATCTATTGAATCCATATTAAAAAGAAATTAAACGGCTTAACTAAACAAAGGAGATTATTGAAAGTAATTGTCAGGTTAAATGCATTTTTATATGGATGAGGAAACATCCCTATCATCAGAGTATGTATCAATCCTTTAAAACACAATAGACAATAGACAGTAGAAAAAAGAAAATCCACAGAAAAACACAAATCCAACTAAACAACTCGTTTTCATTGTGGTTACATACTTTTGGATTTGACAATATGATATATTAGCATGTACATTGGCCTTCCGAATTTGGAGAATGTATTTTAAAGAGATAACAGGACTTAAGTAAACGAGAATATCATTAGATGTTTTAAGGGAATAAATACTTTTATCATGTGCCGTAATGAAATACACACAAATTACCTGTTACTTGTTCTGAAAAATATGTACTACGCATTTTATCTATACTTATTTAAAGTAGGAAAAACATTATTTTAATGCATTTATAATTAATTTTAAAATTTATTGTAAAATTAATTGAAATAGCATAATGTTGACATTCCATTACATCATTAATTCATTCGTTTATGCTACCTCATTTTATGTATCTTAATTTAGCTTGAAAGGATAAAACTATTTTTATTTTCATTTTTCAGCTATTGATTTAATTGTTATGGTAAACTCGTTTTATTTTTGTAGATAAAGATCCTTTGTAGATAAAAGAGTGGGAATAAAAACAAATTCGAATAGAAAGTGAATTTAATTAACTTAATGAATGCGGATTTTCAGTATCTTTAATTTGTATTTTGGATGAATTCCTTTATTTGTACATAAAACAAAAAGAATAAATAAACTTTCACCAGGCCACATTTTTCACTTTTCTGATTTACACTAACAAACACTTTCTAATGCAGTTTAGCTTTTAATTATATAAATCTTTCATTTGAGAAGAAGAATAAGTTATTTAATTTGGAAATCAGTTTTCAATGCCAATTTATTATGATTAAATAGCATATAAATTATTTTGTTGAATATAAATTCATTATGATCAGATAATTTAATAACATTTGAATGCTAATTAGTTCAAGTGATTGAATGCAAATAGGCAATATAGTTAAATTATTTAAATACTTCATGTAGTTTATAAAGCGTTTAAATTTAGTTATTATTTCTTTTCCAAATTAATAAATACATTATTGTATGTATTGTATTTATAAGACTTCTTAAACTTTTATTATAATGGAAGGAAGAGGAATGATATGAATAGATAAGTAGATGAACAGATGAGGATAAAATTAATAAAAATGAAGCATTATAATCTTTTTTTTTTTTTTTGCTCATTTTTATGCTTGGGTTTTAATTTTGTGTAACTGTATTTGACGGCAAAAGTAATTTTAGTATTCATTTAATAATTTTAATTTTAATATTTATTAATATACATTTTTATTCGACGCACTTTAAATTCATATTTGTGAAAAATAATTAAGCATATAAATAAATATACATACGATAAATATATAAATTTGCATACATTATTCATATAAATAAATATAAATAAAAATTAATAAACTTTTACTGTATGTGTAAAATAAATTGGATAATAAAATATTTCAGACAGAAAAAAAAGTATAATAAAAATATAAAATCTTTTATAATTTTATATTATTAAAAGTGTAAAATAATTTTGAATTTTTAAAACTGATTATACCATTTGAGATTTCTAGGCCATGAATTCAAAAATCTCCAAATTCAAGAGAAAATCACTCGTACATGTCTGTCTAGGAACTTTTAAAACAGAAGAATCAAGGTAATCCAACATGAATAATTTTAGATAAACAATGAAATCATTAATCCTAGCATTCTTATTTTTATTATATCTTTTATTTACAAGACGACACAGGCACAGACAATTATTTCCACATGTTTGCATGCTCCTTTTCACCCACGAATTCTTTTATGTAGCAGACAAGAATCTTTGGTTCCGTTCTTACACACTTCATAAATCAAGATTGAACTGAAACAGAAATTCAACTTCAGTTTCTGTGGGATTAAGATATTTCTTCCTGATCTCACACATATACAAGCGCAAAAGGGTTACCTCGTTTTATTGTTAAACCAGGGATTCTAACAATAGCGGCCAAACCAAAAAAAAATTAAAGATTCAAATGCCATAGAATGTTTTATAAAGAAACCAAATCGTTTTTAGTATATATATCAATATATATATATATATATATAAATATATATATATATATATATATATATATATATATATATAATATTATGAAAAGCATTCCAATTTCTCCGGAATATTTTTCTCAATTTTCCTGCCTGAAATGGCTGATATTTTTTTTTCTAAAAGTACTATTGTTTAATCTTAATTTCTTGGATTTTTTCTATTTATTTCATAAAAAGTATTCCACGCAATTAATTAAATTTTATTAAGGCAAAAATTTATATTGAGCCATATATTCATGCGAACAGCGGATTTACACCCTGCTGACGGCATTCCACGAGACCTAGATTTTCAAAATGATCCAACGCAGAATCGAATGTCTCAATATAAATGAAAGTTATACTGAAAATCAGCAAATTGGCAATATTTTATTCACAGTTTCAGATTGTATTTCATCGGTTTTTTTTTAAATTATTACTTTGTTTAACATTTTATGCATTCCTTATTGATCAATCCTCATATTTTAAGGATCAATTTTCTTTTATCTATGATGTGCAAAACCTCAAAAACAATTCTTTGTTCGAAAGTATTTCATACCATTTAAAATGTCTAACTTCAAAAATTTTTAGTTTCAAAATCCTATATTAAATTTCCTATTTATATTTTTCATACTATTAGAAAAATTAAAATATAAAATGATTTCTATAAAAGTAAGAAACATTTATTGAATTGCAAGAACACATTTGCTATATCTGCAGTTAATTTTTATAGGAATTCATTTTTAATTTTAGAGAAGTAATTTCACACTATATATATGTTAATTTTTTTCTAAACTTTTAAGATTTATTTTTATGTTTTTGTCGACTTTTTTTTTCAATTTTTAGGTATATTCTCATTAAATGAAATGAGTGGTAAGAGAATTAACTTTTATCTAACCAAAAACACTTTATTTTTAGAATACCTAGATTAAACCGGCTCATCTTTGTTATCAGTTCTCCAGATACTAATCGAATACAGAATCAGATGCTTGCGTCAATGCTTTCCAACAATCTGCGATGATTAGACCTTAAATTAAATCGCAAACAGTTTGATTGAACTTAATTGATATTTAATTGCAATAGATAAATCATGTACCTTGATTGCAGCCTCCTTTACATTCAGGAAGCCGCTGTAACTCATTTCAGAGCTTGTCGTCCATTTCTTTCTTCTTGCACCGGCGCGTTAATCTCACTGTGTGGCCCCAGATCAAAGGGTGTTACTTCGCCCCCGGTCTGTCATTAAAATCCTTTCTTTTCAAAAACGTCAAACTCATTAAAAATTCTTACCAAATTCCACCTACCCTATTTGAAAAATAATATCTTCCCACACGTGTCTTATTTGCATTCTATCCTCGCCTCGTTTGTGAAACGCTGCTCGTGTGAAATTTCACGAAAATGTGTCTACGGGGTATGATTAAAAGAACATTAAGTGTTATTACATGGAGAATTAGAAGGCATTTATCGACACCAGATGATGAGATACCGAGCTAGGAATTCTAGTGAAGTATAAAAGTGCGCGATTTAATTATTTATTTTTTTATTTGCGTTCCTTTTATGAATAAGAATGACAAAAGTTGAATTGTGTTATGGGTAAGACTCAGCATCGTGTTTCAAAGAATAAAAAGTTTTTCCGAGTTGGTTTGTGGTCATAAATTTCGTATTTCGAAAATACAATGGATTCCCATCAATTCAGCACATAACTGATGAAAGGGCTAAACAATGAATGAAATATTAAATTAATATACGTCCATTAAAATATAGATTAATTGTAAAATGTCTGTATATTTCATAAAATATGTGAATGTTTAGAAAATTATATTAGTTATGGTAAATGTAAATAAAACTTAAATCAAAATACAGACTGCATCAAAAAATGAATACACACTTTAAACCATCATAGAACATTTATATTTCGTTCTTCAAGGTTCAGTTGCTGGAAATGGAAAGCTTTAAGTTCATCTCGAAATATTTTCTGAAACAAATGTGATTACCGTTCAAAATTGTGACCTTTGGCATCATTGCATTACTGAGTACGAGTCACCACTGGTTCAACACATCGTGCCGACTTGTCCAATGGGATTTCTGCTTATACCGCTCGAATCTGATTCCAAAGGTTGCTTGATTTGCTTTTGTGCATCTCATATTTTGCTTGCCTTTTAAAAAGAAATCGAGAGGCATAAGTTAAATGGTGACAATCCAGATCGAAGGTGAGAAATTTTTTAATGGGTTCAAGTGATGGTGAGACGTGAACTTGGATTTATAAGCAGCATAATTTAGTCTGTGTACAAATGTTAACAACTTAACCTAGACAAACTATGGAATTATATTCAAGCAACGTGGGCAGAAATTTCATTGGACACGTTGATACGATGTATGGAATCAGTGGTGACTCGAACTCAGCAATGCATTGAAGCTGAAGGCCACCATTCTGAACGGTTATCGCATCTGCATCAGAAAGGGAATTTTCATTTCAAATTCGAATTTAAGCTTTCCATATCCAGCAGTTGAACCGTGCAGTAGAACAAATCATAAATTTTCTTTTATAGTTTTAAAGTGAGTATACATTTTTTTACCCATCCTGCATGAGCTGTCCTATTACCTCATCTAAGGTTACAGACATTGTCAGGCAGTGATTTTACCACTTCTGAATCCCCCATAAACCCTGCTGTATGTAATGAAATACTATTAGTGATATTTTTTCTTAAAATATCCACGAACAAATGGAGCGATCAGTGTAAAGGAGAAACATACTGAAAATATGTTATTTCCATTTGATTTCATTTATGATACTAAACATTTAAAGCATTTTAGCACACTTAATGTTCCATTTCTTTACACTGAATACATTTACATGAATATTTAAAGTGAAACTAATATTATAAATTAAATTAATAGAAATAGAGATACTAAGGACCTCCACTTACATGCATTTATCCGGATCACTTAGTTTAGCCTAATTCTATTAATGCTTCTTTATTAAATATTATAGGACTGTTTTGAGTTTACATCCTAATTTTGAAAGCTTCCTCAGATGATGAGGATGTCACTCGAGCCTCATGATCACCCTCTCGTTAGGCTTCCGCCTACGCTAACGATACAACATTTGATCCTTGACATATGACTTAACCTACAAGAAGCCCACATGCATGAACTATCGTTAGATGAATGGAGGCGGAATCTCGAAATCTCATCTGACACAGGCGAGAATCTCACATCTAGATTATTGCTGCAACTAGCCAAAATCTCTTGCGCGCACGCATACAAAATTAACCTCCTCTTTCGAAAGGCACAGAAGCTATGCTTGCAGTATTTTTATTCTCTCTCTATATATAGCTGAAAGTGATGCTGTATTTCTTATGTTATCATTTCGCTTGCTTATAAAATACTGATCTCATTCTCTAACCATACGTAAGGTGATTTCAATTCATTTCATGTTATGAAATATAGTTAAATTGGCTAAATATGATGGAAGGAGTCAAACCACAATTTTAAATTCTCACGAAAAAGTTCCAATATTGATTATTATTATTCTTTTAATAATCGGAACAAAGTTAGTTTCATTTTTTTTTTTATATTCTTGTGCTATAGTTTTCAAATTTTTGATTTTCAAACATGGAATAAATCAATTTTTTTTTAATTTTATATTTTCATCAACTAAAATTGTAATAATTAAAAAAACGAATTCAAGATTTGAAATAATCTTCAGGTTTCAGATATTCCTTAATAAAAAACACAGTTTGGAGAGATATATGCCTGTTTGTAGATGTTATGTGTAGACGTCTATCAAATGTTCAATGAATTCGATTTAGAAGAGAACTGTCTAAATGTCTATTCAAGTACAAATGGATATGATTGCTATAAAATGTGAAACGCCAAACGTATCAAGCAAATTCGTACAGAATTTTAGCATCTTAAGTGCATATATTTTAAATAAAATCTGTCAAAAAATGGTTGAGAGTATGTCTGTTTGTATAGCAGTCCGCATATAAACGCTGTAATAACTAAGGTAACTGAAATTTGGTTCACATTTTTAGAATTTAAAATGTAGATCTGCATTGATATATTTATCGATTTGTACATTAAAACTGCAGTGGCTTGAATGAATAATGTTTATGTTTTCTCTTGTTATTAAAGCTGCTGCCCTCTATAATTTAATGACATTTTTTTGTCTTCACATAGATATAAAATAATTACAACACCTTAAATGCATTAGAGTATACATTTGGTACCAAAAATTTGTTTAGAATAATTGATTTTTGAAAAAAATATTCACCATGTTATTTTTAACAAATAATAATAGAATAAAAGTAATATAGAAGCCAATGTACTAAGTATTTTCTGGATCTTTTCTTGGATTAAAGGAAGTAAATAGCTTTAAAGTAGGAGGCATGGTCTAATTAAACCTCTTAGAACTATCGAATTTGATTATTTCTTTTAAACGCATACGGTTGAGTGAAAATAAATCATCCTTTATTTTTATTTTATATTTTAAATTTTACTCTCCAATTTTGCTCTTCTTTCAAAATAAACCGTAGGTGAATTAGATTTTGTCACACTATTGTGTGCTTGTTGAATAAAAGAGGTAAATATATTTTAATACTGTCTGCTAGCTTCTAAATTTTGATTTTGTTCTTCAAACAACTATGACATTTTTGTTTTTTGTATTCCTCCTTAGTATAAAACTCTATGATATTTGAAGTAAAATTTAATTATTTGACAAAATGAATAGCCTAATTTCCCAAGAAAAAAATTAAAAGTTTTTGAGAACAATATCTGACATTCACCTATTTTCATCTACATATTCACCTGGATTTTTAATTTAACTTTAAGCTTTGCAAAACTTGAAGGATTATATCCCGAGTAACACTATTGTATAAAATTAAATAAAGTTTGCAATATTGTCCAACATTCTGTGCTTCATGGCATATTATATTTATGCCTCACCGACTGAAAATTCAGGAATAAGATTACAAAGCTGCAACAAATTCCAAGTAATACTTTAAGATTTAAAAAATGTATAATGTATTTATCATATATCATATTTGTTTTTCTAAAAATGTCTATTGAAGATTTGACATAAAATATGTTGTAAAAAATATTAGAAAATATTTATTTGTCGATTTTACTTAACCAATGAACTATTTAGACCTTTCTGAAAATTCGTATCTAAATTATCATAAATATTTATATAATAGGGGTATTATATAAATATAATAAATAATTAATTATGAATATAATAATTAAACAATTATTATATTCCATTGAATAAACTCATCATAACTCAAGATGTTGTATTTTTTTTCCATGACAAATACATTTGTTACAAACAATTTAATTTCTACACAAATTATTAAAATTTTATACAAATAAATCAAGTTTTCCTTGAAGTCGGTTAATTTTTTTTGAAAAAAGTCATGAGAAAATATCAAGTATTTGAGCATGAAATTATCTTAAACTACTCTTTTGAAATGTTTACGGAAGTATATATTTTACGATAGGTACTTCAAAGATTTTTATACATTTTAAATAAGATATACTATTGGAGCGTTTCTTTATATGAAATTGTAACTATTTTGTAGAAATTTTAATATTTAGATATTTTTATACATACTGAGAAATTGATTACACATGTGGAAAATTATAAGAAGTATTTTGAATTCTTCAAACTGGAAAAACTTTTCAGTTATCCTTCACTTTTGCATTTCTTTGCTTTCATTTCAAAACTCTGCAATTTTCATTTATTTCTCGATTCCGAATTCATGAAGTCTAGACAATATTATATAAAAATACATTTATTAATAGGATGGATAAATAATAAATATATAAAAGTAAATTCTATAACAATGCTACACATCTAAAAATTTCATATACGTACTCTCCTTTTAAATTACTTTGGAGAATGCAGAAGCTGAAAGCAGAATTAGGCTTCAGACATTTATGTATCACCAGATAATAGTAAGAATAATTTGAAATACTGATGGCTTCAAAATTCTTGATTGATATGCCAAATCTAAAATGGAGACGATTGATGTATAAGATGTTTTCTTAAATATTGTATTTATCACAAATTTTATTTGTCTTCGTTTTTCTTAAATATTTCGTTTTTTTGAAAGTTTAAAATTTATAAAAAAAAGTTTATGAATTTATCGAATTGTTGTAAAAAATTACAATATTACTATTTTTATTTTACAAATATTCCGTATCCATAATTTTTCTGTGAGCTGAAATGACATATTTGTTTCAGCCGTTTTCTCACATAGAAATACCAAAAGTAACATCATTGAGAGTCTTCAAGTAAGTAGGCTATCGCTCTCTTGGCGAGTGAAGTGATATTTTGAGATCAAATTGCCTGAACTTAATTGGCAGGATATATTTCCAATAGAAAAGATAACATAATCTCCGAAAAATACAATATTCGAAACCTATCGTGACCTTAGAATTTGAATCCCAGCTTCATGGCCTCTTTGGCAGTGATGATCGTTTAGATCATGATGATGCAAATGCATGTAGCATCATTAGATTTTCTTGGCAGCTTTCGAAACTCTTCTTTGTGTGTGTGTATATACTCTATGTTTGTGTAAATTACTGAATGAATTTCTTTCTAATCAAACATGCTCTTCTTCTTATTATTCATTGAAAAGCAAAATAGCTACATTCTTTTCAAAAGTGGGCCTGAAATCAACAACAATCCCTTTTATTTTTCTAATTGATAATTTTGTGAGGGATAATAATATAAAAATCACTCTTAATATCAATGATTATTTTCCAACTCGAAATAGAATCAAAATTTTTATGACGCTATCCAGAAATGAAGAGTGACTTTTAAATTAACTGGAAAATGAATGAATATGCCTTTGCGAGAAATCTTGAAAATAAAATAAGTTTTTATTCGTCATAAAACCAACAATACAAAATTTAAATTACCGGATGTTTAAGCTGTTGATGGAACAAAGTGTTATAAAGCATAGAAACAAAATCTTATTTTCTCTGAATCTATGCTGCTGTTTTAAGAAATATTATGATATCAATTAGCATGGCAAACTTATGTTTTGTTAAATTAAAAGATCTCTCTAAGTCCTTTTTTCCATCCATATGCTGAGAACAATGTTATTCCTCATCTCATGGATGCGTTCTTGAATGTTAAAGGACATATTGAAGATCATTATTCAACATAACAAATTAACGAATACCATGAATTATAAATGCATCTAGTTGTTAAACTCTGCTGTCATAAAATTCAGTTTCTTTATAATGTCAATCCTTAAGTTCGTAACGAGGATTACGCTGAAGTAGAGTTATTTTTCTAATGACTCTGGAACTCAATAAATTGTTGAGGCTGATTTGAGTAGGATAGGATCTGATACGTTTGTTTGTAGCCGAGTAACAAGACCACTAGACAAAAGTAGTTCTTGTGACTCGGGGTTGTTATCTACCTTATAATATCCACCACAATATAAATATCCTAAGATGAATAAACAACGTAGAAAATCAATTAATAAAATAAAGTTACTTTTATAGCATGTATATAATTTCATTTGTTACTATCATTTATGGGAAGTATAGAAAGATAAAGCATAATAATCGTATTTGTATTAAACTGATGCTCGAATCAATCAAGATATTTATAGTTTATACTTTTATAAGCATACAAACACGATAAATACAAAATGCAATGATTTCATTATATTAAATTTAATGTGCTATTTGGTGATAACAATTTTATTTCTGCACTAAATTTTAGTTTCAGCCAGTCAGACAAGAATAAATCGAAAATGCTCTATAGGTTTCATATTGTTTCTATGTTATCCGCATCGCAGCGATTAATCACAAAAAAAAATCTAATAAGTTCTTTCTTAATTACTTTTCGCATATGGCATAAAGTGTATGGTACACTAATATGCTTATTGAAAACCATATAAGGAAGATTCGGGCAGAGAAAAGATTATTTAAAAAGAATTCACTTCGTGCAGATAATTATAAAATTAATTTGTGTTCCATTTTTTTTTAAAATATCATCTGTAGGCTTCAGGTTTTTAACAAAATGAAATGTGATCTAAATATAATAAACCAAATAAGAACAATATTAAGTTTACATTGCAAAGCAAATGAATAAAATGGAAATATTAATCGGACTTTAGAAGTTATCAAGGATAACCCAAGTAGGGATTCGAATCACAATTCTTTCTGTGAAAGTGCGACCTTTGCCGGAGTATTGAACCGGCGTAACGAAGCTAGACACATCGTTTCCATTTTATTGATTTTTTACAATTAAATTTAATACTTTTTTCTAATTTGGTTGAATTTATTTGAATTTTAGATGTAACAGCTGAAATTACAATATATTTTCCGTTTAATAGTTTTTGACACAGAAATGTTTAATTTATTATTTAGTTTCATTCACATTGCTTTAATTTGATGGTTTGTAGTCCTATTTATAGTGAATTTTGATAATAATAATAATAATAAATAGAAAATGAAATAAAGAACATTAAAATAAACATAAAGTAAATAAAATATGATATTATTACTCTTAGAATATCTTTTATCAAATTTCTTCATGTGATAATTGGAAATGTGTTCAGCTTTTGTAAATTTGAATTTATTTTATGGTCTAGAACGATAAGTTTGAAAAGTTGCGACAGTATAAATACTGTATGTTGTACCAAAAGTACAGCGATGAATCAAATAAAATTTAACTTTCGAAACATAATCCAAAAGCGAAATCATCAAGGGAAACTGGCTGGCTTTTAAATTATTCCCAACCCAAGAGGAAATAATCTGGTTGCATCACAGAAGATAAATGAGCAATATAATCGGCAATTAACGTTAGCTACAAGGTATTGACGTTCATTGATGATACTTTAACACTGCATTTCCAATCGTCGAAGAATATATATATATGTGTGTGTGTGTGTGTGTGTGTGTGTGTGTGTGTGTGTGTGTGTGTGTGTGTGTGTGTGTGGGTGTGTGTGTGTGTGTGTGTGTGTGTGTGTGTGTGTGTGTGTGTGTGCAGAAATGTTAATTAAGTGTGGTATATAGAGAAAAATTGAGTGAAATTAATTCATTTTTATGAAATAAAATAGGCTATTCCATTTGTTAAACGGAATGAATTCTCGCTTCTTTGTTACTATATGACAAACGGTACGTCTCTTCTAATTTAAACATGAATAGTCAATATTTCTGCTTTCCTTTAAGGCCATTTATTTGCAATTTACTTGACAGCTTAATTCCTCTGAAACTGGCTGCGAGTTAGAATTATTAATACCTAAAATTGGAAAAAACTGAATTACACTGCTAAAAATAAATACAAATTCATACCAATAACTCAGTATTCCTTGAAAAGTGATGGCATATACCATAATACATCACGCTGCTTTTTATGGTCACATCTCGCCCTAATAGCATCTAAAGATATCAGTAATTTCTGCAACTTCAACTGTTGAAACTTCAAAATGAAATTTCAACATTGTTTAGTTATGTATTCTTAACAACATTTATTTAAAGAATGTTCATTATTTGTATACTGAAGGCGTCTTGAGTAGAATAAAATAAATAAGAATCAGTAAAATGTAACGAGATAATTGAAAGAGCGTTTTTGTGATTCAGAGAGTGTGGACTGCAATTGATAAGAACAAAATCAGCTTCTAAAAGCATTATCCAATACAATCTAGATCTTGAAGTGAACTTCCTAATTGGCTTCAGTTTTCTATTAACTATATGAAGACGCAGAAACATTGCTATACACTTTGATCTATTTATCAATTACTGAAATGCTAATCAACCTCTATTAGATACTATGATGAAAGTTACATCCATGGCTTTCAACTCAAGCTACACTCCACAAATTTATTGGGGCAAACAAATACATCAATCGAAATACAATTTTTGAAATACGAGACCTATAACCCTTACAAATGCGTTTAGACTTTACTGGCAAAGTGATTGCAAAGGATAATTTAAATCTGCACATCAAATGTTGAAATGTGAAATCACAGCACAGATTTCAATCTTATAAATCAGAAATATTCAATCAGATTTTAATCTTATAGTTTAATAACTGATTAAAAAATAATGAATGATTAATTTACAATATGGCAGCAATCAGCTTGTATTTTTAAAGTAATTCCATTTTGCCTAATTTATTTTATCTCAGTACTTAACTTAGAAAATGTCAAAAATAAATAGTATATAGTATAAAATGTAAATTTTAAAAGAATCTGAAATGAAACCATTAATATAAATTATAAAGCTAACACATAAAAGGTTACTTTATTTGATAACCTTTTACAGTCGATAATATGAACACTGATTTCATCATCCTTCAGTTATATTATCTGAAATCACGTGATTTCACTTATATACCTTAATGGGATTTTCAACTTATAGATATATTTATTCATATAAAGTTATAGTTATGAATGAAAAATTCTTCAAGACTTAATTTAAAGCATATTGTGCAATGCTCTTTTATATAATTAAAAACTAATTTAAACTGAATTCTCAAAAAAGAATTTATCGATAAAAGAATCTAAAATGTATGTCAATAATTTAATGCGCTGAAAGAAACATAAATAAATTTGCTTTTTCCATAAAATTCCAATACTTTATAGAACCCTAAAAAAAATTCTTAATGGCTCTGTACAAGAAATCGTCATATTTATAAGGTGATCTATTTTTATTCGATATTTATTTGCATTAATTTTTAAAAAAACCATCAAGAATCTCCGTAGCAACTGAAAGAGACTAATGTTGGTACAATTTCGTGCTGAAAAGACTGAACTAACTTGTTAATAATAACTTAATAATATTAATTATATTATTAATATATGCCATAGCAATTTTTATGCAAAAAAGTATTTAAATTTCATATATCGATATTGTGTTTTTATTAATTGAGATTAAATATTGAGTTAATATTTACATATCCTTAACTATTCATTAATTATAAACTGTATCCAAAATTTACTAATATGAAAATCGGATTTTAAAGTCAGTGTACTTCAATTTAATGTTTCTATAAATTATAGAATAAATATTTAAAAAAATAATATTAAAGGAAAATAATTTTAATAAAAAAGTAATTAATTTATCTAGAACGTTTTCTTTTTAATTAAATTTCATGAATTATTTTTAAATATTGATGAATTTTCATAGAAGAATATATTAAATTATAACTAATATTTTTCAATTTATATCTTATCTTTCAGGTTCCATTTCCTCTCTTTAGTAAAAGGGAAGAAACAAATTCTTAACTCATGTCCCGAAAATAAGAAAATTTTGCTAATGCATAAAAAAATAGTGAAAACCATCACTGAATAAATAAATAAAAAAGGACTCTTAGACTGACGAATATATAAGTATGCCGTGGAACATATTTCCTTTTTAAATCCAGAAATTGGAAATATTACAAAACCGTTTCTTGAGATATGTCTGCAAGAAATCTCAAAAGGAAATGCGTTTCTGAATAATATGAGCAATAAAATATGACATTTACTTATATTCGTTGCAATCTAAAATTTACAATATATAATAATTATATACTTAATATATTCACAATTTAATAACGGAATAAGTTTGCATAGTCAGAAATTCAAGTTTTATGTTTATAAGTACCCGAAAATATTTATTTCTACTAACAATATATTGTTTTTTTTAAATCAGACAAAGACTATTTTCGTTGTAAAATTTATATCATAATTGAACTGTCATTGCTGTATTTCCCTTATAATTTCTCATATGACAATCATCTCATAATTCTTATTATAAGTTATTTCATTTTAAAAACTTTTTATTGTTATTATTTTTATCCTTGGATAATCTGAGTGAACCAGAGAGAAGAACCTTTGCGAATAAGCGATAGATATTTTATCAAACTGATCGATTTTCGATGCAAAAAGTCTTGTTAACTTTTCTGAGTGGAGTGACAGAATTATTTAGTTAATAGTGTAACCATGACAACGAGGTAGACATATTTCATTTATCAAAGAGGAAAAAAATCAGATACTGTAAAAGAAAAGAATGCTGATTTTCACATTTTGTATTAATATTTTGTAACTTTGATATATTTTGATAAATTTTATATTGTGTTATGTCCCTCGGGAATATCCAACATTTTTGGAAATGTTCACTCTGCATCTACTATTTCCTAGAACTAACATTCTTATTTTTTATAATTTGCACATTTGAATTTCTGCATTAAATTTCGAAACTAATCAACTTTTAATGAAATACTTTTAAAGATGTTTACGAATTCTAGTTACAGAGTGATATTTCAAAAGCAATATCGAACATTGCAGATATTTCACTGCATAAGACAAATTTCATCAAGGGATACATAATTTTATTCAACTAATTTATTTATAATCGATAGGTGTATTTTTAGTGTTGAAATTCGGTATATTTCTTGGATTGCAGATTCTTCTATTTATCTCCTTCAGATAGTGTTTTGATAGTTCTTAATTCATTGTCAATCTTAAATTAGATCGCGTCCATTATTTTCCAGCCCTAATGTTCAGGCTTACTTGTTTTGGATACTTTTTGTTTTCTTTTAATAAGAAAGATGAAGGTGTGTATGCATATGATTGTGTATATATTAACGCTTTACTAGACGGGCTTTACTAGATGGACCATTAGGCCTAGATCTGCCAAATTCCGCATATACATTTGAAGTTGAAAATATGCCCATTGAAGTGATTTTTTTATTTTATAAAATAAAAATTTAAGCGAAATTATAATGAAATTTGATTTGGATTTTTCAAAATTAAACAACAATTTGGTAACCGATTCTGATTTTAGGTCAAAGATGTAATCCATTCTTTGAAATCGGAAAAAATAATTTTAGAAAATTTCAAAATTCTAAACCTTTGTACTAACTATTATTCATTTAGGATGATTCAGAATTCATCAATTAAAATTCTGAAATAATGTAAAATTTATTTTTGTGCACTAATATTTTTAGAGATGTAGCAACAGAATGTAGAAATTTAGCTTAATTTTTTAATTGTTTAAAATTAAAATTTTTGTAAATCGCTCCGAGTTGCTCATTCCCACCTTGCAAAATATACACTTGCCAAGTCTAATAGCTCTAAATCAAAAAATCGGACATATGGAACGCCATAAAAAAATCCCGAATAAATGAAAAATAAATTTTTTTAATGAAGCAGTTGATTTAGTTTAATATTTTTTAAGATGTCTTTTATACTACATAATATTTTTTCAAATCATCTTGGTAAAATATTAGATAAAATATCGATATTAGAAACAAATCTGAAATTTTATTTTACTTTGACGTCTATTTTTTGCATTTTTATTTTTGCTATTAAATTATTTATATTTACTGTATTTTCTAGAAACTTTTTCTTAATAACCTTCTTTATAAAATTTGCTTTGTATGTGGCTAAAAATATCAAATGTTCATTCGTTATTACTTTATTTTGTATTCCATAAAAATTGATTTGCAGATATAGCATATCATTAACAAAATGAATACTGAAATCAAAATGAATGCTGGTGATAATTTTTGTTATCGACATGTTTCCATATTGCTAAAATATCTTCCTTTTTAATTCAAGTAAAGAAATAAATGAAATTCTTAAAAACTGAATGTTTTACTATCTGTAATAATGGAATATTAAAATATTCCATAGTAGATGAATAACAGCAACAGCCACATATTTCACTACTTAAAATTGAAATAAATTTAATGGAAGCAATTTTCGAAATAAATGATGGAATTGCATTTATAGAAATAAATTAATGGAAACATTTATTTTATTTAAAATTTAATCTATTAGATTATTTATTAATCATATACTATTCTTTATGGCATTAGGCATGATTTTTATGATAACAATGCTTATTATCTACATAATGTGAACTAAGAACACTCAGCAGAAGTAGTTCATCATACAATTCAATTTTTATCTCCAGAATTTGGATACATATTCACTGATTTGTAACTATGTTTAGATTGTCAAATTAACAGCTCCCTGTATGCCATGCATATTGCATCGATCCGAGATACGAATCTCGCATACTTATTACATGATTTAAATATTTGTACAAAACACTAGGACTAGTTATGCAACAAACTAATGCCTTAATACACATTTTGATATAAATATGTTCTAGCAAACGATTGCATGAAAAATCCTATTCTTACATTGTGATCATAAACACTTGGGTGCATTATTATTGCTTCATTAGAATAATAGTTTGGAGCTGTTTCGATTTCCCATCGAAAATTACTTTTAGGTGTGATTTCAATAGCAAACATGAGATCTATAAAATGATAAGAATTCTCTGATTGCATAACTGCATTTTATTAAAAATATCCCAGTCGCAAATATATTTTTAACTTTAATACCAATCCTTAAAATAAATGAATTGACTCTGAGGGGTGATGCTTATTCTTAGCTAATAATTTTTAAGACAATCGATTGGAAATTAAATTTATTAAAACTAATTTTTAGATACACAAATTCAGAAATTTTGTTTAAATCGTATTAGAATATTAGATATGTTGTTTCTGTTATGGTTAAATACAATGACATATACCCCTGGCCCTTTAGAAAAGATTTTTTTATATAGCATGGTTTTTCAATAGAATGAACAATAAGAATAATATCAAACTATTTTCAGCGAATAAAAAGGATTTATTTATTAACATATTACTATTTTACTCATTAATATCCATTGTATTTGTAAATAAACTACATTAATAGGTACATTTCATTAATTTCGGTACTGCAGATAAATATGATATATACGTAATTTAATTCAAGATGTAAACTTTTGTAATTGTCAAAGATTTTGTAATCTGAAAATGTTATATTAATTTGCCAAATGGAAGAATATCTGACCCAGAAATATAAAAATAGCACTGTAAATAAAATATTTTTCTCGTTCTAAATAATCCACTTTGAATATTGTGAATTATTATAAATTTTATACATGAATTTTAAGATGTTCGCTTCCCGTTTACAAGGGAAGAAAATGTTGAACATTATTTTCAACTTATCCAATGTGATATTCCTGAAATTCTTGTTGTTGATTAAATAGATAAATTTTCATTTCTTGATTTAACATGGAGTTATATATTGAATCATACTAGCTTTGTGAAAAATTCAGCAAGTGTTACGATTCTGGATACTTTTACCCAAACTAATAGATGCTAAATTTATTTCATATCCTCATGCAAAAGTTTCCGCAAAATGTCTGGTGTTTTCAAATATTTCTTCCATTTTTTTCCATTTCCATTTACAAACTCTCTAGATTATTTAGAATCTATTTTTTTGAATTGCTTGTGTATGTGATTATACCGGAGGTTATATTATTAAATATGTGACACAGTTCGCATATCCCTGAATATCACAAAACAATTTATTTTTACAAATTTCAATAAAGGGTAATTTTGCCATCCGGTTATCAATAGGACGCAATCAATTTTGCAAGAATAAAAAATTTCAAGCTTATATTAGTAAAGTCTGCTGAGATAGTTAAAAGCAAATTTACAAATGACTTATGCATAGCTTTGAAAGATATTTGAGTAAGGCTTATGTTTTAATTTCCGAGAATTATATGCATATAATTATAGATTGGGAAAAGAGCAAGAATCCGAAATAAAAAAATGAACATAATTTCTCTCTCTGTGTGTATGTGAGAGAGAGTCTCCGTGTGTGTAATTGTACAGATCCGTGGCCAAAAAGTAGAAATTTCTGAAATTTTAACTTCGGTTTATCTCACCAAAGAAGTCATATTTTGTTTAGAAGAGAGTCTACGATAAACATAAATCTATATACATCGCGATATAAGAACGAAGCGACAATTTTTTTTCCTTAAGTGATTTTGCTCTGAGATTCTGATAAGGATTTCTTTGCCACGTATCGGCTTAGCCTGGGAACTTTGAAAAGTATGTGTAATTACTAGCGACTTATATTCCTTTTTTTCTAGTAGTAGATGAAAGTAGTAGTAGAAATCTAGTAGATGAAAAACATCACTCAAAACTTTTTGACTTTTTAAAAACAATGGTATTTTTCAAAGCATTTAACATTTGAGATTTATTTTTATTCTTGTGCCGAATCATTTTAAATCATAGATCTTCTCAACTTTTGATATTTTTACAATGCATCCTTCTTTCATTTACACATATTATAATGGAATTACTTAAAAATCCTTGTGGATGGCTCAGATTGTCTTAAATTGAACCTTGGGCCAATAAAACATACCTTACCATACCTAGTATGAGAATCAAGGAATCAGCAGTTTTATTAAGAGTGTTTAAGAATTAATGAAATAAAATTTAGATCAGGAAATAAGAGAATCTAATTCATTTTAAGATAATTTAGAATGAACTTTACATCTGCTAATTTGAGATAAAAATTAGTAAACTAATCAATATTTAATTAAGATTTAAGAATATAACACTCGGTGTTCTATTAAAATTATGACTGAACACGCACAAATATGCACACTTACGCATTTGCAAATTTTGACTCTTTATCTTAGGATTACCTTTTAATATCTTTGAAATCATTTATGATAGAAGAAAATAGTCTAAGTCTATTTTCTTAGGAATTATGCTTACGATTTACATTAGTGTTTTGTTTGTTTCCTGTATTTAAGTTGAACACAATGGGATTTATTTTAAAATATGATGTTATAATCCTTTAACATACTTAATACGTGTAACGTGCAGTTCAGTACATAGACGTATATAAGATACCAGAATCTTATATTTTAATTTGACACCTTAACAGTAACTGCTTCTATGATTCATAGGTTGTGTTCAAATTGAGATAAATAGAGGGATTAGTACTTAATAAGCAATGACAAGATAGAATAATGAATGGTGGTATATAAAAGCTTCGTCTTCTGTGGTGGGCAAAGGAATTAATTTTTAGACCTTTGGTCCATTTTGACAAAAATGAGTCTATATCATCTATCGGCAGACATAGAAATAAGGAAAACTATGTCAATAGGTTTTTTTATGTTCATTGGTCCATAAATATTGTATCATTTTTTATGATTTTATATTTCCTATTTTTGAACACTATAACGAAGAGCGATTCTGTCATTTCGTAGTATCCAATTTTGTTGATTTATTGTTACAGATTATTTTATTGAAAGTAGTATTGATGAATTTAATCATTCATTCAATTTTATATTCGTTTACCTTTTTTCCCTCTGAAAACTGAAACTTATTCATGGAATATTTAAACAAATACATAGTTGTTTTTCTGTCATAAATATAACTATTTATTTTCCATCCTTCATTACAAAGCTTGCAATCCTTCATTACAAAGTATCATTACATTCTAGTTTATTTTTAATTTCTGTCTTTATTGAAAAGAATATGTAGCTCATATCTTTCGCTATGTGCACACGTGCATCTAGTCTTAATTAATTAGGTATTCTTTGTGTAGCACCAAATAGGTAATTACTGCTCTTCAGTGATTGAAATTAATTTGACTCTTCTGAGAATGCTTCTTTTCCTGCTTTAGTAATCAAGTAAAGAAAGCAGAGAAATACATGTGTATATCACTGTTATTGCATAATTAATTTCAAGCATTTATTTACTTCCTTTTCGAGTGTGAACAAAAATAACAAAGAACTTGAGAAAATATCGTAATAATTCCATTTGCTGAGGTTAAGCAACAGAAGCTGCTGCCAAAAGTATTCATTTATTCGTTCGATAGGAAATAGTTTCTTTTTTTGTTTCTTTATCGCCAAGTTTAACAAATGATATGTAAGTTTATGTAAATGAATCCTTGATACGCCATCAACGAAGTCTTCTCTTCTCGTTGAAAACCGCCAAGTACTTCAACGAAATCGATTTCGTTTTCTTCAAGAACTAACTGCACTCAAAACGTGCCTAACGAATGCGTTTAAATGCTAAGTAAGTCCACATTGACGATTCTTCTTCGGTATCTTTTCTCTTTTCTACTTTTTTTTTCACATAACTTGAGAACGCCAGTGTTTGTTCGAAAGAATGATGACGTGAGCATATATTTGCCTTGCTTCGGGCAAGGTTAGGGGATTAATTCTCTCCGCCAGTGAAATTTACAGCTTTTTTTGGACGAGGAAGTGTGCCACAAAGAATAGATTGGCACTTAACTTTAGTAAGAGAAGGAAGTAGCGGACCGTTATGGCAAGCTTTTTTGCCACACTGTTATCCTTACATGGAAATGTTTTGTTTAAAAGAAGCGTGTACACTTCGTGATTTAAAAATGATTCTTACGTTTTTCGCATATATATACTCTTCATTAACAATAGCCTTGAACCTGTTAGCTTTTTGACATGCGCTGTTCATACTGGAATAGATCACAAAGATTAACGACGTGAAATGAGAATTTCATGCTTGTAACTTCATCGCAACATAATTGATTACCTACTGTGTGTTTTGTGCTGTTTATTTATATTGCAGCATATACATGTTTGGTATTTTTGCATTTTGGCATGGATTTAAGATTGATGGGTTAGAAGAATATTTTTTTTGTTAGTTTTGTGATAAACTATTATCTTTACTTGAAAATTTTTTCTGGTGAATTAAAATGTAACTTTTAAGGTTTAAGATAATTTCTTTCGCTTTCTTTTTCGAGCTTATATCTTTTAGAGACGACAGTCTTTGCCATGATTTGAAGTAATTGAAGTGTTTTAAGAAAAAGAACAATATATAATAAATATATATATATATATTAGTTCAATTCAAATATGGCTTTTTCAACAAAATAAAATGCTGTGTGCAGTGCATATCATTCTACATATTTCTTTTTATGTTATATGCAACTATATATCAAAAAAGATTTTAAAGCGGTATATTCTTATCATAAAACTATGCATTGTTTCTAGAAAGATATAATTTTTTTAGCAGTTATTTTGAGCCAACCTTTAAAAGTTTTGTGATGATTAAACGAGAGTAATAAGAAAATCCTTTTTTTGTTATTTTTGGTTTACTAATAAAAATAATTAACAGCATGCAGAATGTTTCATTTTCCTTATTTTTATTTCATTGCATACTTTTTATTCTCAATTTCAAGGCTGGTACTTGAAATCACAAATGTTTCCATTTTAATCGTCGTTTGATTTATGTAGCAAACAAAGACTAAATTCCTTACTCCTTGTTCGAATTAGTTAATACTTAAATATAAGTACGGTGAATTAACACAAACTTTGTGATAAAGGCATAAATAAAAAGCATATTTCTTAGAAATCAGAATAAAATTAAGCATGTTTGTTGAATAAGATTATAAATCTGAATGTGTAAACATTTACTTTACATTAAATAATTATGTAGATAAACTACGCTTTCTCACTTTATGTCGATGCTACAATTACTTTAAACTCTCACACATATTGTTTAGCTTCATTAAGATTGAAAGCTGAATTTCCAGATTAATAGCTTTATAGACGATTACATCAGTTATTATGCAATTTTCGTAATTGAATATTTGTTAAGAGGAAGAGCTATTATAAAATAGTTTCAGCTTAATTTTTTTTATTTGTTCTAGAGCCATAAATCTGAGAAGGCTTGATCTAAATGATTATTTGAAATCCTGAAAAAGTTGTTAATTTGTGTGGTTTTTTTTTTTTTTTGCTTGCTTGCTTACTTTTTTTTGTTTACACTCTGTATTGAAAGGTATTTCTTCTCTTATCTGAGAGGCCATTATATTGTGAGTATAAGAATGTGTTTTTAGCCTTTAGAAACCTATTTTCCAATTTTTAAATAATAAATTTTGATAGTTTATTATATTTTGAATTTAAGAGTATAATTCATAACAATTATATTTAATTTCTATATTATTGAGTTCTTGGTAGTAATTTAATTTGTTTATAACCAAGATGCTTTCATCTCAATATTTGAATTTAACACATGAATTTCACGAGCTTAATTGTTTTAAAAAATGATATTTTTGTTTAACTGTGTCAGCATTTAAAAAAAATAAAACGCACGTGAATTAGCCATTCCACTTTTTTCTCCTACATTCATGAAAGTACTATTCTAATATAAAAGTACTTTTTAGTACAATACTTTTTTAATATTTTGATTTTGATAGATATATAGATTTTGATTTAGATTTCGAATAAATTTAATTGATTAGTAGAAAATTATCTCATTCTGATTATGAATATATAGTTAAATTTCAAAAAAATCTAAGCGAAAAGACAAAAAAAATTATTTAAAATTTTGGAACATTAAGTTTAAATGCTCTGTGCGAATATTAACTAGAATGAAAAAATTTTTTTCAATTTTTTTCAAAAAAATTGAAAAAAATACATTCAATATATTTTTTAAACATTCAAATATATTGAATGTTATTTTAAATTTTATTATTTTTATTTTCTGTATGCAATTTTTCATGTTCTTTAATTTGTGTGTATATGTTTGCTGTATCATGAGTACATTAAATTTCATGATATCAAAGCTAATTTTTGTTCCAATCAAATGAAGTTAATTAAAAATTTTCCCAAAATTATCTTTTATTTTTCCATTTAATAATCGAAAATAATAGAAAAATGTAACTCAGGTTTCATACTATTTAAGAATATTTCTAAAGAAATATCATAAATTCAGTATGCTTTTACTTCTATACTTATGTAAATGTTTTTAGATATCGGTTATAAAGTGAAAATCTTTTTAACGAACCCATTCCAACAACAAACAAAACAAGTATCAATGTTCCTGGATACACAAGCTTTACACTGGAATTGGGCTAGGATTCCTATTTTTAAATGTTAGATTTAAATGGACACTTGGCGTGCTTATAATAGAAAACTACGATTTATCAGAAAGTCACGGATTGAGGGAACTGAAACAGCTGGATGTTAAAGGGGAGATTCAAAATCAGTTATGTTGTGGGAGAAGTAACAGCCCTCCTTTGCCTTCCATGAAACAGAAATGGGTTCCTAGCACATGAGTTAAAGACAATGATAGGCGCAAGTCTTTGTTGTATTGGACAGTAATGTGTTGTGCAGGCACTTCAACAATTGTTAGGATAAACTCTGTCAAAATGGGTTCAGATACAGAAAAGAATTTCTGTCAAATTATTTGGAGATAAAATTTTATTACGCAACAACTTCGCGAACCTCTGCACACTGCAGCAGCTGACTATAGAGTGAAATTTATAATGTCTCACCTTTCTTGGAAACTATTTTATTATTTCATGTAGAAATAACTTTCAAATCTGGAAAAGGAATACAAGATTAGTTTAAAATGAGGATAAAGCCTTATTGTGTAACAGTTAGAATAGTTTTGTACATATCCATATATTACTAAATTACTTTTTTTTAATTTTTTAATTCAAATAAGATTAAGTATTGTAAGACTTTAACGATATGAACTTTATATTTTAACTATAGAGTCAACTTAATATAAAAAATGTACAATAGTCTTTTTTAGAATTGATTTGTAATAAACAAGGCATAAAGATAAAAGTTCATGGCTTCTTTCGGCAAACAACAATTGTAAAATGTTCTTGCAATATGATTAGTATTTGAATATCACTATGTAATATACGTTATTGCATTTTATTTGAATATCACTATATAATTTACGTTATTATTTGAGAATTGGTTTCTAAAATCGATTCATGCATAAACAAATGTTTAGACAACTTATCTTTACAGTTTACAAATGCCCCTAGATGATTTTTCACATAATAATATACGCGTTTCAATCATCAAGAATTCACCTGTTTCAGTTCATATAATTATTTTAAAATTTCCTTAAATTCTTGCTTTTTCAATGCATTGTAATGCAGAAACAAAACTCCTGCAATTAACTTTACCAGTTATTGTTTCATTTTTTATTAATTTATAATCATATATTTTGATTGAACATGGTCATAATTCGTTCTATTAAATTATACATTTCAATCACATACCTACACAGGTGTACTTTATTTCAAGCAACTGTCTCTACAAAACGATAAAAATTAATGAATGTTTTATATATGAATATTTATATGTTTTATATATGAATTATATATGTTTTAGCAACATACTTTCTTACATAATTTGGAAATTAATCATTTTCATGTGTTTCAATCCTCTTATGGTAAAACATGATATGGACTTCTTTATGAATTTCCTGAAAATCATCTACTTTTTTTATCTTTGTCATTTTTTTCCGTATTCATCCGCCATTCTAAAAATCTTCAACTAGATAATTTTAGATCTTAACTCATCTTCTAAACAAGAATTCCTTCTGACTTAAAAAATATATATATTCAAAAGAAAATGAATATCTCTTTTAATAATTTGATCCGTTTTAGGTAAGATAACTAAGTAAAATTGCAAATCTATTTAAGATGGAAGAAGTAGAAATCACAGAAAAAATATTATTGCTGAAAACTTAAAACTGAAGCCTTCATCTCTTAACTTTCAGCCATTCTATTTTTTTTATTAACTTTATGCGATTATTTCTGAATAAATATACCATGGTCTTTGCAATTGAAAGCAAAAACAAAACTTGATTTATCCAGTTGCTGCGCCTACCTGCATTTACCTCATCAAAAATTACGAACCTGTTACTGCAGTAGTAGTAAACCTTCAGTAGAAAATTGTTAGATATGGTGGGACACACCCACAATTTTTGAAATTCTTTAGCCGAGCTGATTATGCAGGCTGACAATTAAAATGTTCCAGTCTTCCTTCTGGAAAATGTTCCTCAACCCTGGGCGAATACATGAAATGGAAGATAACGAATTTCGATTCGTTCCAATGTGATTAACGATTGGTAGAAATTAGGAAGCTGCACCTGTATCACTGACGATAAGATACTAATCCTACGCAAGTTTATTGTAAGTCTTTTCTGCCTGCACAACTTATAAATTCAATTGATAACTCCAGGTAAGATTGTAAATCTATTTAAGATAAAATATTTAGGAATCCCTGTAAATATATTTAATCTTTTGAATTATTTCTCAAATTAAAGCTGAAATTAACTGTTGTATAGTTTGATTAAACAAGAATCAGAATGTATATTAATTTGCCAAATTTTTCGAAAAGAAGAATAAAAAAATCTTTATTTTTCGCTATTTAGGATGATAGTTTCTAATCTGATTATTGAATCTGGTAAAAAATATGATTTGAAGGTCATATTATATGAAAAAGAAAATTAAAAATATTCGTAATTAATTGAGAAATGGTAATTTTGAAAAGTTTGCTAGATATTTTCTTCCAAAATTTGAAAAATCGATGGAGATGAGGATTGTTAACAGATTATCTTTTATATTTTAAGTAGTTAATGTTCACATATTTTTTCTCCGGATTATTTTTTCTAAAAGGATTTGAATATTACTAAAGGGTGTTTAATAATTATAGAATATATTTTTTACTAGAATTTTGAAAATGGAATAATTATTTTGCCTAGAATAGAAATAAAAAATAAAAACACACGAGTAACAATTATTTTAGAATATAACCTAAGTAAAACATTTGTTTTTTTCATTTCTGATCCCCCTTTATATTTATTGTTTGAAATAATTATCATAGAAAGATAGTTTAACATAAATTTCATCATTATTTCCTAAATTATTCAAAAATGTTGTTTCTTTTATTTGAATTTATTTTAAGTACCGAATTCTGAATAACATTTTAATTAAATAATGGTATTTTTTCCATCCTCTTCTTTCAATGCTCAAAGCTGTATTTATTCATCAAAAGTTATTTTCTCAAATAATATATTCTATTCTTGTGAGAAACACTACTGAAGCAAAAATAGCTATTTATTTCTTACATCAATCATGTATGAAAAATTATTAAATTCATCATGAATCATGTTATTAAAAAATATGTACAGAATAGACATGTTCAAGTTATTTGTTCGATACTCATATTACCATAACTTTTAAGTTCATATTTGAAATGGAATTCCTTCAATGACATGTGTAGATAGATGCTTAGATAGAAGCAATATTTTATGATAATTTCGTAGAAAATGTGTTTAAAAACCCCTTTTTTTAAATTGTGCTCAAGAGACATCTCAGTTATTAGATGAGAATATTCTATTCCTTGGAAAGTACATAATGGTGCTATTGTCAGTCCATCAAAACAATCGCCGACGAGAAGTTATGCCTCTGTCTGAGACATTTCTACACGTCATGAGAGCAGTTAAAAGTTTACCACATTCATGAATATGAAATTTGGATTTCCAGGTCATTCCCTCATTCCTGGAGTTTACAGAAGATATGTAATGTATGATTATTATCACGTGATATTACAGAATATCAGTTAAAATAATTTTAAAAAAAAACAAATATATTCCTTATGAATAAGCTAGACTGTTGATCATGAATTTTTCACTTTCATTTATATTTTTACTACAATTTTAAAAATTTAATGAATACTTATCTTTTACACATAGTTGGAATGATCTCTTTAAAATGTTCTAACATACCTTCAACTAAAGGTTTTATCTTCCTTTCACTGCGTTAAATTGTAGCCTTGTATAGCACAAGTTTTAAGAAATGTTGATCTTTTGTCTAAATGGGCTTTAAACACGTTTTTTTTCGATTGTCTAAAACCAAAATTAGACTTACAACTACATTTGTAATCACAACTCTGAATTCGAATTTCATTAATCTAAGTTGCATGCATTGAAATTATAGACAAGCAGACAGTCAATCCTTTGACAGATTTAGTTTAAAATATGATGAAAATCAACAATTCAAATACTAAATTTCAATGCCAAATTTTATATACGTAGTTCTCTTCTTTTTTGGACTATCGTGTGGTTGCATTCAGTAATCTGCATTGACAGACTTCTTCTAAATAGATTTCTTTCAAATTTTGATAAGTATCCTTAATTATGGTTTAAAAAGTATATAATAAATACCATTTTAAAGTGTTTTTGAATTATCTTATTTACTGAGAGACATAATGCTAAAAATTTGTTTCCGAACTCGAAGAATTCTGAAATATAGAGATTTAACTAAATCTCTTGTTCGAATTTTTTGATGTTTATAATAATTGATCTTTTCTTGTTGTACAAGAAAGTACAAATATTTAATGCTTGCTTGAAAAATATAACAACAGAAGATATCTGCACTTTTGCTAATATGTTATATAAACAAAATTGTACAAAAAATTAATAATTGTTCTGGTTTTATTGGGTTTTAAGAAATATTTTACAAAATATCAGATTATTTTTAAACTGCTCATTAGAAAATACGAAGAAACAAATGTGGTTATTGCAACAAGACAAACTTTCTTAACATTCAGTGTTTTCCGAATCGAAATTATTGCATACCAATTAGAGATTTAAATTGTTTTATATCTATGATTCCATCCAAAATAAAAATATAAAATTTAATCTTAAGGAAATTTTAATTTTCTAGATTTCATTTTTTAAACACAATAGCAACTTATTTCTTTGTATTAGAAAGTTTTGAGAACGATATATAATATTGTACTTCTGAACAAATTTGATGAATCCAATTTTCTGAAATTGAAAAAAAAAAAGATAGCGACTTTTATCCGTGTGATTCAAAATCATTTAACCACTTTACCGACCAAAGCCACATTTAATGCATGAAATTCACTGTCTATATCAGTGGTGGGGAAACTTTTTTTAAGACGGGCCATTTGTATTAACTAGACGATCGTAGCGGGCCAAAGAATAATGCTTAATCGTTAAAAAAATTGTGTTCTATAAACATATACATATATTATTACATACACTTATTATTTTAATAGTAAAAAAGCAAAAGGTAAGAAAATTATAAGCACAAAATATAAAATGAATTTAGTGTAGTTCTTGATGTGAAGTATTATCATTTTATTTTCTGGTGTCGTTACTGGTTGATGGTGCATGAGAAAAATGAAATTGAGACTGTTTTATCAAAATTTCATCATAGTCCGGTTCCATTTGCGAAGCAGAAATTCTTAAAACTGATGAAAGGTGCTCATCTGTAATTCTGTTTCTTAAAGAAGTTTTCCTAAGCTTCATTGTTGAAAAGATTTGTTCGCATTATAAGATGAGCCGAACGTTGTCATTATCTTCATTGCATGAGTAATTAGATTTGGGAAATTATCTGGACTTAAATTTTTATAAAATTCTAGTAATAGTACTGTATGAAAAGATTGTTTCAAGAGAGTATTACAGTTCAGTTCTATTAACTCGAATCACAGCGGATCGTTGCCGATGACTGACTAAGTCTCTAACTAACTGATCTTCGGGCGGCCTCTCTTGTATGGACCTACCTGCAAGGATTGTTCGGGAATTGGAGTTTTGCGGTTCTTTTGAAAAAACAGAACAATGAATCGAAAATACGAGAGTGTTGGAAGTTTCGAGCGAAGAGGAGTCAGCTGTTTGGGTCGGATGGATTTGTCCAGAATACTATTGTGTTTTGAATATCGCCACAGGTAGTTTTTATGCGGGTCGTCACATTACGAAGTAAGAATGCGTTCAAACATTCTCACGACGGTACTCTTAAACGGGCCGGATTAAACCTTTCCGTGGGCCGGACTTGGCCCGCGGGCCGTAGTTTCCCCATCACTGGTCTATATGTATTTTAGGCTTCGATTAACCATGTTTTACAATTAAAAAATTGAAATTAAGTTATTCACAGAGGTTTAAATGGATGCATAAACCAAAAAAAATTATTAAATTCACCAATCAAATTAAAAAATATAATAATATCCACCCATTAGACAAAATGCTTTTTATTTAGATAGCATATAAAAATGTATATAGTTAACAGCTTACAAATATACTTTAGCCTTTACCTCTATGACAGGAAAATATCTTCAGTTGATTAAATCTAGATTTAAACCTATTTATAAAGATAAAATGTCTTTTCATCGACAACCATAAATCAAAGCATTACTTTAAAAGTATGTTTTCCATCAGGATGGTTGCATTAGCCTTGAACGATCAATTTCCCTTTCAAACTCGACTTACGTTACTACTAATGCTCTTCGGCATATATTTCGAATCTTGAGATGAAAAATTACCCAAAACTCATTTTGCAGGTATTCCAGCTCCACTAGATTTGTGTTTGGTAATTTTTGAATTGACTTAACGCCAGTGCAGAAAAGTGGACTTGTTATTACACGCACGTTTTCTCCGCTGCAATATATTGTGCGAACATAAGCTATGACAGCGATTTATGTTCCGGGATTTGCATGTTTGACGTTGCTCTAATCCATAAGTCATTCTCCGTCTTTTGTAAAGCGAAGCGGCATTTGTCAAAACCGAAAGACTCATAGTTTGGGAAAACTATGTCTTTTCCGCAATTGCTTGAGGCTTGTATGGATGTGTCAAACGAATGGATTGGATTTCGAGAGGAACAATTTATTCATTCTTAGATGGCAGCAGAAGTTGTTTTTTCAGTGTAAAGAAATTAAATTTTAGAGTAAAATATTATTGGTTTCTTTTTTACATTTAAATGAGTGCTGTTGAGAGCAGTATTATTTTCAATTTAATTCAATAAACTTTAGAAGACTTATAAAAGTAATATAGGGCATTGCCAAAATTATTTGAAAAAAATAATAAATAAGGATACAGTAGTTTAAAATCTCACCATTACATAAATTGTAAGTTTCTAAAATCTTCGTTTTTAAATTTTTTTTTCTATTACTTATTAATTTTTTTAAAATTAATAAATATTGGAAATGCCATTTTACGGAAATGAAAGAGATCACTTTGAAAAAGTAAAAATGTGAATTTTAAGATGATAGAATAATTTTTCTTACGATATTAATTGTAATAATATTACTGTGAAAATTGAAAAGAAATTCTTTCAATTTGTATCAATTGTTTATTTAATTAATTTTCGTTTTTTGAAATGTTGATAGTACATTTTTTTCCATGTTACATATGCCAACTGTACAAAATTTCACTAAATTCAATTATGTGGTGGTTTGAGAAGAGATTTATAACGCATGTAATGTATGCATATATGCCTCAAGAACTTTTATTTATTTTAAGATAGGTTGAATACACGTAAAAACTGATAAAAATAATTCGAAGAAAAATGTATTGCATTGTTTATATAATTCTTCAAATTAAAAGAACAGATTATTATATCAGCATTTCTTTTTATTTTATTCATTGTGAAGAAAATTATTGTAATATAATATTCTGTCTTTAAAATTGTCAAATTTATAAAAAGAAGTTTAAACTGTTCTTATATTGAAACTTGATTTCAAATAATTTTTGAATATTATTGCTTTTTAAAAGAATACTAATATTTTAGCTTTAATTTTTAAACAATATATTTAATAAAATCTATTACACATGCAGGAATTCATACAAGCTACATTCATTAAAATAATTATTATGAAAAATTGAAGAATTTAGAGGTACTTTCTAATAGTTTTTATATACCTATATTATAAAAGCCAACTGGATGCTTATCGTTGCATTTTTTATCTAGTGAATTATGACAAATAGAAAAAAAAACTTAAAAAGCGTACCTTAACAAAATCCTTATCGCCTTAATACTTTGAAAATGGAAAAAAAATGAATTCGGAAACAAAGAAATTTGGAACTTTTATTTTTACATTTTTATCTATAGATACTAAGTAGTAATGAATTCATCATAACATTGATACTTTTATTTGATATTAAAAAAGTTTTTAAAGAAACAAAATTAGCTAATAAAATAAAATAAGATATTTGGATTAATTAGATACTGATGATCTGAACCTTAAGTGTGAATGATGAACAGTTAAGGACACCACCATAGCGGTTGAAGATGTCCACAATCATCTGTTTCTTTATAAACTTCTCCCCTTGTTTAGACCTAAAAAAGGGAATTAAAATCTTTCCAAAGACTGCTATTAAATACTCGATTATATGAATATTCGATTATGCCACGTAGAATTTTGAACTGATTATTTAAATTATTTATCTCAAGTATCTTTAAAAAGAATCTTCAGCTCTTCCTAAATAATTAACCCTTATTTTTTCTTTATAAAATTTTTATATCACTTTACATTACCTGATATTTTTTATACGTAGATTTGTCATTTCTCTATTTGATTATACATTTTAAAAACAAAATGATTTATTTTGATATTTAAAAAAAAGGAAATATTATTTTAATAATTTCATAAAGATAATATCATACTTTTTACATACTGCAACAGTTATACTAAATTTACATTATTTCTCTAAAAATTTTAACTATATTATAGACATGAACTACGATATTTCATCTACGTTTGAGAAATATAGAAAATCCGAAATCATTTCCGACAGGGATGAATTCAATCGATAATAAATTTATGCTTGAAAAGAAGCAAAGAAATGCACTTCATGTTTGACTCAAGAAAATCTTTATAATTTATTGGGGGGAAAACGTCGCTTGAGGGCATGTAGGCGAGAAGAAAAATTTCGAGGATTTTAAAACGTTCTAGAAAAAAAATCATTCGAAGAGAGAGAGAGAGAGCATGTTATCCAAAGTTTCCTCTCACACGGAATCTCTTCCATTCAAGCGTATGGAAAACTGAGAAAGCTCCAAGAATAAAGAATGGTCCGTTTTCTTTATACTTCAGCAGAATAGGTTGTAGGACTTTTATAAATTCGATAGATAAATTCGGTAGTCAGATACCGTGTAACGTAAAGGGATATCGCAAATAGGATATACCTGAATTTCGTGAGTTTCTTCCAATGTACAGAAGAAAAGAATATATATTTCGATTTCTTTCTTTCTTGAATCACATATCTACAGTTTGCATTGTAATACTTCTATAGATTTTACTCACTGAAGATTTCTAGTGGAATTTTTTGTCTTCCGTTTTTTACCGGGTCGATGCAAATTTTAACTTTTATTAACTTTGATTCCATTGATCTAGAATATACATTGACTTTTTTTATATAGTATTAGGTTGGTGCGTATGAAATGTCGGATTCTCTTTACATGCGGACGTTTGTCTCCCTGTTTTCGTTATACTTTTGTCTTTGGCATAACCTCATTCATAGTCGTATTGTCCATTGCCAGGGACTCATTTCAGCAAAATAGGTTTTCTCGAAGGTCTTCCCTTTTGTTATTTCTTTTGAGTTTATTGCCGATATGAATTCTGCCGACATTCGCGTCATTTTCTTATATGAGTTCAAACTTGGTAATAGTGCTGCAAAAGCTGCACGCAACATAAATCAAGCGTTTGGGGAGAATACGGTTAACGATCGGAAAGTGCAGCGTTGGTTCGAAAAATTTCGGACTGGCGATTTTTCACTGCAAAATGAGCCGCGCGGAAGACCCAAAACGTCTGTGAAGAATGATGACCTGAAGGCTCTAGTGGAAGCGGATCCAGCCGTATCCACGAGGAAACTTGCTATCAGGATGAAAGTTGACCATACAACGATATTGAGACACCTTTCTGAGATTGGCAAGGTTAAGAAGATGGACAAGTGGGTACCGCACGCACTGACAGAGCGAAATAAGCTGGAACGAACTGGAATATGAAGTTTTGCAGCATCCACCATATTCATCGGATCTCTCGCCGACCGATTTTCATTTTTTCAAGCATTTAGAGCTGTTTTTAAGGGGCAAACACAATGAAAATGAAGACAGTCTAAAAAACTCGATATCAGAGTTTATTAATTCTAAAGACCAAAATTTTTTTAAGACAGGCATCTACGCTTTAAAATCTCGTTGGGAGAAGTGTATTGAAGCGAATGGAGCATACTTTGATTGAATAAACAGCTTTTGAAGAAAGATATGCGGTTTTATACAATCACTTAAGAATCCGACATTTCATACGCACCAACCTAATACAATAAAGACAATGTCTTCTCTACTTGTGGTTCAATAGTTTAATTTAAACTTTTGAAAACAGACATGCATATTGCCATTTAGATATAACTCAATAACAAACAGGAAGTAGAGTTAAATCAATTTATTAACTCAACTCTGAACTGAGATCCCTGTGACAGAGATCTTCAGTTTTTACACCAACAGGGAAAGTTCCAGAATACTTTTATGGAGACAATAAGAAAAGTCCACAGCATTTATCTGGTAAACTAAAGAACTGTTCAGAATCTTCTGAACTCCAAAAAAAAAAGAGGAAAAAATATGTACACAAATTTTGAATATACCGGTATTTGAACTCACGATCTCTTGGTTACAAAGCTAGTGTGATAACCATTCGGCTGTGGAGACTCGATTAGCTCATTTAAATGCGGCGATATGCTTCCGATGAATTAACGGACTTCAAGAATCAATCAAATCTTTTTGCTATTTACTTCAGAAGAAAATTATAAAATTTTAAACTGGCCAACTTTTTTTGACAGGTACCTTGCCAGTACCAGTAAAAAAATTTCAAAATCACATGTAGCAAAATAGTCTTGTCACCCGAATAAACTAAACTCTTTATCAAAGCTTATTTCTAATGATGATTTATTCAATTTGGTATTAAGACACACATTATTCTGAAAATTACTAGAGAAAATAATTAATTAAATGAAAATAATACTTAAAAATAGTATAAAAGTTATTACATTTTAAATTTTTCTTAAATTCATGGATTTCCTTTTTTATATAAATAGCTTTTTAATAAAATAACCTTGTGAAAAAAAAGATGAAAGCAATATCAAATAAAAATGAAATTACAATTCTTTTTTAAAAGTCATAAGTTTTGAACGAAGAACTTTTCTTTTTCAAAATTCCTTTTCAAAGCAATGAAATATCCTTTAAGAGGAATTCTTTTTTTTTTTTAAATCTACGCATTAAAATATTAATTATCGAAGAGTTTATAAATATTAGTAATTTTCATACAGACAATTATACTTCTAAAAACTATCGTTTGAGCTATTTGCTACATAAAATATCTATAATTTCTTTGAAAATTCATTAAAACATCTTATTTTTGATCTGGAAAGTTGTTTCAACTATTTAATCTAGAATAAGAGACGAAAACTGGTAATTATGTTAAAATATTAAATTTGTGACATAAATTAATTCATTATCTATTAAATCCATATATTTTGTGGAAAATATTTTATTAACAGAAATTTTAAAACTGGATTGGATTCAAATATTTCTATAATATAGAAGTTTCAGTGATTATACTTTTTAACAAAATCGGGTTTTTCTGTCATTTTGATCAAATTTTGAAATAAATGTACGACAGGAAATAAATATATCTAAATATTTATTCAATAAAAATTTCAAATTAAATTTTCTCATAAATGTAAAATAATTAAATATTTGCTTTTCTAACTTAAATTTTTGCAGCATGTCTTACTTTCAATATTTGCACAGTTAATATATATTTGGAAAATTATACCTATTTTTGTGAAATATATGTTTAGATACTCTTGTGAAATATTTATTGATCATTTTTATAAAGCCTTAGAATCAAGTTTTTCCTACTGCTTGGAAATTTAATACCTATGCCAAGCATCAAATGCTACAAATGCCAAGCATCATTTGATGCAACACACCCTATTGCAAATAGGTATAAAATTGTAAATGTTATGTGCTTTATTACAAAATATGCGGAAATAAAGAGGTTTCTAAAGTATTATATTTTAGTTTGCGTATTATAAAAGAATGCATATAGTTTTTTTACGATTTAAGATAAACAGTGCATTTTATATATAGAGAGAACTTTGTAAAATCAGAAACTAAGGATGTTGAACAGATGCTGATTGCATTGAAAGGATAAAAATAAAACTGATTGTTTTTTCTTTCTAAGAATCTATAAATGGCATATTTAGCTGGCAAAACAAGTAAATGCTTTTATGCAATTAATTTTAAAGATGGGTACACTTTGTGTAGGTAGGGATCTAATGTAGTCAAATATAATGATGCATGTCTGGAATTAAATGAATTAATTAAAATGATTTTTTTCTTCTTTTTTAATCAATTCTTCAATCTCGCAATAGAGTATTTTTTAATTTTAATTTCAATTACGCATTTTTATGGTGAGCATCTCGAAACAACATTTTGATTGGGTAGATATGGCTAAATAAATAAATGAAAAATTAGACAATTGTTTATCGCATTCTTGAAATAGGGAATTCGCCTTTTCAAAGCAATACAATCTGGTTACCAACAATTTCATCTTTATTTCTACGCTTTGGCGTATTTGGAGAAAGCAGACGTCATCGAATTGGTTTCTAAAACGTAGTAGGTTTAACCTTAAAGTCATGTTATTGCCCTTTTTGAAAACAATACAAGAGTTTTGTTGGGATGGCCTTGGAACTTTGATTCCCAATCGGATGGCGAAACTATATTTCAACAACAACAAAAAATGTAAGCCTATTTTGCTATCTAAAACATTTTTCCAATTGGGACTAAATGGATGTCTTAAATGGTTTTGAAGTAAACTATTGAACACTATTACGGTGAAGACCTATTATAGCATGAGGCATTTGTTGGGATAACGACAAACAATAATTGTTATACTTTTAACATATTTGTTTTCGGAAAAAAAAGAATCTTGAAAATGAAACCCATGTTTTAAATCATTAGATATCATCCGTGAATACCTTTCTACATCTTATCCAAAATCTACTGATTTGCGTCAAAAGCTTCAAAATGGATTCAAATTATTGAAGCCATCTTTTATACTTTAAAAAAATGTGTATTTATGTATTAGATGATGATTTATTAATTATGCTTTTAAAGAATCGCATATCCAAGACAGACGATTTATTTGATACAGGTAAATAAAAAGAGAAGCAAGAATAACTAAACATTCAAACAGAACAACTTTAAAAATTCTTAAGAAGAGTAATTTTAATTCAAAATTGTGATGAGATAGATATGAATAATATGGATTGTTTTTGCTGGAATTTTTTTTCTTGGCTTGCATTCGATTCGTAATTTAAAAGATCGATAGTTTAAGGAAAATAATAATTCAAATAATGATATATTTACATGCTTTTAAAAAAAAGAAAAAAATGGATATCGTATTATTAATCTTTAATAGGCAATGTAAAAAAAGACAAAACTTAAATTCAAATAAACATTTTTTTGTAAATAAAAATATTTTTTTAATTATAAAAATGCAATTTGAATTTTTTTATTTTGCTACAACATGTAAAAAGAATCACTATTCAAACACAATTTTGTGAGATATCCTTTCAAATACAATTTCTATAATGTTTCGATCTGAAAGAATCTTTTAACCGATAATATGTAAACATTTTTGAACATCAAATCTTTCAAATGGAAAAACAATATAGCATATAAAAAACAAAACAAGGATCTATTATAGCAAGATCTACTCCGTCCAATGGTACGTGAAAAGGTCCTTTTTGAATAAAGCTATCTTTTCCCTTTTCAACACTCTGCCATTTCAACTCATCCGCTGCCTACCTTTTCATTACGAAAGTACGAGCAGCGGCCGTAAAAGGAAAAATGGATGAAAAGGAAGATAAACTTTTCAAAAGCGAACATAAATCTTATTTCCTGTAAGACATCTTTCTCGAAGACGAGGTGTCCATCGGTTTTCGAAGAATCATGTATGTGGTGTCGTTAAAAATGATTTTGGGAACAGGTATCATCACAGTCGGTGAAACAAGTTCGAACTTTTTGCAACCGACCCAACATTGATCATGCTCCCGAAAGTCATTTATTTTTTTCTTAACTTTTTTTTATTTATTTTCCTCTTCGTTCACTCTTATTTTTTCCCTCTTTTTTTATTATCTTTCTATGATTATGACCTTAGGGGGTGCTCCACAAACTGACTTTTTTGAATTACTGAAAGAGTAATTTATTCTTTCAGATTTTGAAGAAGAAAGTTTGCCACCGTAAAGCGTGCATTTAAACCTCTTCACAGCTTGTTGAATCTTCCACTGATGATAGATTTCTTGATTGCTTGACCACACAAAAATGATTCGTTCTCATCCGTCGTTTTAATAATTGAACAATCAATGATAATTGCTACATTTTTATCGCATTTATACCAGCTGTCTTTAATGCCCTTGTCGCTTGATGTAATCTCTCTGCTTCGGAATTGGAGGATTTTAAGTTCATGAGCCTATTTCACCGAAGAACTGTAATGTCAGCGGGTTTGTGCACGTTAAATCGATCAGGAACGGGGAAGTTCGGAGAAGAAGTGCCAGCTCAGGCGTCATCCTCATCATCCTCATCAGGCGTCATCCTCATCATATGCTCAAAATTACGAGGTTTGTCGCAAAATATTCCTCGCGTTTCTTTGTAACAGCACATTAATATAACTAGGCCAATAAGTAACTATATATTTACGCACTTGAATTGTTATCATAGAACATATATTAAAATGCATTATCAGTCGTCTTCTAATATTTTATTTTAATAGTGTACATTATTTATATTAATGTAATAATTCAGAATATCGAAAAGTCTTATTAATTTTAGGTATAGTTTTCATAATTTACTACTTCTCTTTTATATAAAATCAATACAAAATCAGAGTACTCATTCACTGTTTGATAACTGCGACCGCTCATGTATTTTAAATTCTGAAGCTATACATAAAAATGTACTAAATGCGACCGTTTGACCTAGAGCTATCAAAACTTACGCATACAGAACTCGCAAAGTGAAAAAGTACACTTCGAAACAATGTTTTTGAAATTACAATTATAATGTTAAGTAAATATTAATTAAACTGAATGTTGACGTCTTTTCTCAATAACGTCAGAAAATGTGATTGAATGAGCGTGAATGAATTTTAACTTAAAGTTCAAATCGTCTGCAGTATTTCTTCAAACAATTCACCCCTTTATTTTTTTCTATTATGTAGAAAGAAGTATTCTATTTAAAGTCAATATAATATTTTACGTCTACTTAATATTTAACTGCATTATTTTCTTCGATTGTTGAAAGAAAAACAAGAATTCAATTTAATGTATGTGTAATTAACAAGACGTTTAAAAAATTGGTTACAATTGTGAGAAATTTTGAAAAAGATTAATTTCACATTTGCATTTTTAACAACTCTATTATGTTACGGGACTTGAGACATTAAGAAGGTTTATATACTGAATGAACATAATGTATGTGAGAAAATGGAAATAACATAGCTTTAATGTTTTCATCCTGGATATGAAATTATATTTAAACGTTCAAACTGAAATTAAATATTACGAACTAACTGGTCACTAAAGTTGAATTATATATAATCTGCTTTTAAATCTTTCCAATTTGAATTTTTCTGTTTATATGTTCATTTGTATTTTTTTTTATTAGAGCTAAATATTATAATTATAAAAATAGACATAGAAACGTATGAACATATTATTGAACTATTTTTATTTTCAAACTACATTGCAAGCATTTAATGATGGAAATTGTGAATTCTAGTGTCTTAATAATTTTAAAACTGAACACAAGAAAAACTGCTCAAAAACTATACAATTAGCCCTGTAATTCTTATGCGATATGTTACTTCCGAAAAATTTTAAAACGCCATTTTTCTTCGAGTTAAGTTAGAATAAAGAAGAAATTTTTGGGAAAAAAGGCATGGGTAACTGGGCATGCAACTTTTAACATTTGTATGCACAGTGGCAATGTGTTTCAACTGAAAATGTAGATTAGATTGCCATATTTTATTTTACTTTTGCTCGCAGAATTTTATTTACAGATACGACAGTTTTCTTTATACTACTCGCTTCATCATGAATCAAATCAATCATTTTTGTTTCTGAAAGAAACGGGATACTATTTTTTGTACATGATCTGCATAACAGGATATCACTTTGTAAAGGGAAGAAAGGAAATATAGCGTTTACAAATGCATGTCAAGTGGCAAAATTATTTGCAAAATAATTTTCATCATGAATTTAAGCATAGGTAAAATTAGATAAAATAAAATAGGAACTAAAATTGAAAATTACATGCATCACGTTATTAAATGCTAAATTTCAAAATTTTAATTAATTAAAATTTTAAAAAAATCATGCTTTGAGATGCATATTCCCGATTTTCGAAGTTAGTTATTTTATAGTTTTTGGTAAAACTGCCTTTCCTGTTTCCAAGACTTACATACACACACTCACACATTCATCTTAACATCGTAATTATTAGCATAAATAAAGAAAAGGATTATCAGTATTTCATTTCTACAGAATGAAATAAAAAATGCATTATAAAATGATTACTTAAATTAGAATCATGATTAATGGAATCAATAATTTAAAAATTAATTATGTTTTGACATAATCAGTAATAACACTATCATGTTAAATTTGTTTCAGCATATTTCTTTTGCTGATCTTTGCTATATATTGCTTATTACAAGTTTAATTTTTTTACACGTGAAAACGTATTTTTCTGAAACTTATTTATCCCTAAGTACGTTTTACTAATAAGCACTATAGCCATCCTAATCTAATGAATCATTATGTCAGCCAATTACTTTTCTAGTATTTCTGTCAATTCTTTCCTCAATCATAAGTTTATTCAGAAGATTCTGTTCCACAAAATCATTGTATTAATAATTAAAATATATAGTACCTGATTTTTCTTTTTTTCTTGGATTAATCACACATTGTTTTCTTCTATGTACGTATTTTCATCTATTTGGAATGTTTTTAATCTGTAATAACACTTGACTATTCTACTTAATGTAAATATTTATATTTATACCTTCTGTCTAATAATATCAGAGTCATAGTAGAATTCAACTTTTCATTTAATTTTACTTCTTAATTTTTTACTGTTCGCACATTGGATCTTGCAACATATTACACATAAAATATTTTCTTTTCCGATTTTTTAAAAAATTTCTTGAGGCAAATAATGTTTTTTTCTTTCTGTTTTTTAAAACATTATTGAATACTTATATGATACAAAATATTGCACATGCTCAATTTAACTGATTTTTTAAATATTTTTTTAATAATTCGCTTATCTGCTAATTTATTATTTCTGGCATTCCTGGCTGTTACATTAAAAAGTTGGACTGTCCTTTTCGCATAATATAAATTTATTACCAGTGAAATCCTCCGGTATATTGATTGCGTTCATTGTTTGAAGCTTTTCGAACAAACTGAAAAAAGCAGTTAATATCTGCCATAAAATTAATTTTACGACCTTATACTTTATTTCTAGATGATAATTATATAAACATAATTTCCTTTCAAATTTTCAACATTTCTTTCAGACTAAATATATCGTGGGAAAAAAAGTCTTTTAAAATAATTTAAAGTTTTACTCTTTTTTTCACATGATTAGAGCTCTTAGTATATTTATTAATTCTTGTATTCCTAAATAAAATGGGGAATTTTCCCCTTTCCATAAATTCTTAGTGTTAGCCGTGAAATCTTTCGACATCAAGTTTGCAAATTGTTTTCTACTAAACCTTCGAATGTCATTATTTTCTACAATAATGAAATAAAATTTGTTATAAGGCTTTTTAAATATATTTTATTAAAAAACTGAACTTTTTCAAAGTTATTCCAAACTACTTGCATCTTCCAAGAAAAGTCTTCCAAATCTCATTTATCACTTTTTTCCCCTTTTTTTCATAACTAGGAATCTTTTCATTTAATTTATTATTTCCGGTATTCTTAATGAGTCCTCGACCACAAATATGCTGAAAAGTCCTTTCTCCCAAAGAGCACTTTATTAGCAGCCAAATCCTCCAGAACGCTGTTTCCTCATTTCCTCATAAATAAATGGTCAGCCATCTAATGACAGCAACGATATCCATGACTGCTTGAATATCATTATTTTCGATAATAATGAAAGAAAACTTTTTAGAAAGCTTCCTTAAATATATATTTTGTACATAACTGAACTTTCTGGAACTTATTCCAAACTACCGGCATCTTCCAAGAAAAGTCTTCCAAATCTCATTTCACACTTTTATTCTTTTTTCTTTATTTCATAATTAGCACTCTTGGCAGTTAATTTATTATTTCCAGTATTCTTAACGATTCCTCGACCATAAATATGCTGAAAAGTCTCTTTCTCCAAAAGATCACTCTATTAGCAGCCAAATCCTCCAGCACGCTGTTTCCTCATTTCCTCATAAATAAATGGAGGCCAGCCACCTAATGACAGCAACGATATCCATGACTGCTTGTGGAGGCAACGACAGCGTGCGCACTCACGGAAAAGTTAACTAAGTATGGGCCTCGGCGGCATTAATTCGTCATTAATTTGGACCGCCATTCCCTTCTCTTGAATCGATCCCGGCGTCCACTTGTTTTAATGATCTCTTTTAAAGCTTTTGGAATCCTCATTAAGAAGCTAAAGTTAACGGAAGCTCGCCGCTTTCCTTCCAGTTACCAGAAAGTGATTAGTGATCCCCTCCCACTTATTGTCAGGAAGTCGGCTGGAAATTTGATGGAATTCTGCACGGACCGCTTTGTGGTCCTTTGCCATTTTTACGTTCAGCAATTAAAGAAAAAGTGCACGAAGCTTTTCTTTAATTCAAATTTAACAGTGAAATGGAAGCCGGTTGTGGCATTTGCATCCTCGTTCAAAAAAATGACAAGATAAAATTCCTCGTTAGTTTCTACCATTAACAAGAATGTCTGTTTATTTTAAATATGAAGTTTTTTCAATTTAACACATTCGAATATTAGAAAGTAGTTTAGATAATGAATCTTAATAATGCATGTCTATTCGAATCCATAATAATAAATTTTTGGAATTATCATACTTTTCGGGTCTTACAACTAGAAAAATAAAAATAAATAAGTAAATGAAATTTGTAATGCAGTGTTTTTATTTAACACTTAGTATTTACATGTGTAAAATATTCGATTACATCTGGCATCGTGGAAGTCTGTAAGTCACACTGTTTACTTAAATTTTAGCATATGATTGCTTTTTAAGAATATTAATTCTGTATAAAAATCTAAATCAAGCAGTTTGAAAAATTGACTGTTTCTTTAATGTAAAAATGATGTCAAAAACCAAATGTTCAAACTAAGTAAATTTTAGCATATGATTTTGATGTCAAAATTGAAGGATTCTCTCTAAATTTGGACTAAGTGTGGAGCGCTTTGTGGTCATTTTTACGCTCATCAGTTAAAGAAAAAGTGCATGAAACTTTTCTTTACTTTAAATATAACAATGAAAAGGATATCAGTTTTGAGGCATTTGAATGGTACGGTCGAAATTCCTTAACAAGGATTTCAGATTATTTTTAATATGAGCTCTTTTTTTAATCCCGAAAAGACGAATCTTAGAAATTATTTTAAATAAGGAATTTAATATACAATGTCTATTCTGACACAAAATGATAATAAAAATGAATTTCTCTACCCACCTTTTTTCAAATAAAATAAAAAATTAAGTAAATGAAATTTGTAATTGATTGTCAAAATTTACATTTTAACTACAAGCATGTATCAAATTTTTGAATATATCTGCTATATGGGAGTCTATGTCTTTCTGTGCAAGTGTATTCGTATATAAGACAAAAAATTTTGGTACTTGATTGCTAGCATATGATTGCTTGTCAAAAATCCTAACAATGAATTAAAATTGAATCAGACCCCTTAAAGAGTTGACTATCTTTTTTGCAATGTAAAAATGGAATCTCTAGAATCAGATGTGGGAGTTGAATAAATTTTAGCATATGGTTTTAATCCCAAAACAGTGGTTTTCTCTGTAGCTTTGTATCAAATTTGGTAATAAGTAGAATGTTTGCCTTCTATTCTATGCTTGAGTATCTGATTTTAATTAATGAAAAATACTAAGAAATACATTGCTAACTATGATTTTTGGCTTATGATTTTAGCATTAAAATTGTGATCAATGTCAACTTTCAGATTCAGTTGATGATCGGGAAAAAGCCCGCTTCTTCACTATGTAGTTATGCTAAAGGTAAAAAACACTGTATTGTGTAAATGTAAGAAAAATTCATGGAAGTTCATTTGTTGGCAACATAAATATTTAGAGTGCATGACGTACAAAAAAATAAAAAAGTAACCAGATTTAGCCTTATTAAAAAACAATTATAACAATTTACTTCACAAGACAATTGGTTTAGCCATCAATTATTTTCTCAAGTCATACGTATCAAATCCACTATGCACTTTGCGTCCCATAATGTGATATTACAAGAATTCGATGATGTTGAATGACCTACAAGCTGAAATTAACGATATTGTTTGTTGTTTCTGGATAATTTATTCTGCATGGATCAATTCATGATCGTATGATTTCTGTTTGTGGTGACTGAAGAAAAATGAGAAGTTTATATGCAGCTTGGCTTTATACCACCGGTGGGCTTCTCAGATATAGGGTAGAAAAATTTCCGAATGGTGATTGGTTCTCGCTTTCCTAATGAGACGTGGCTATTCCGATGGCGAGACACACCTCTTAAGGAAGGAGTTGTGCTGTGGTTAGTGAAGGGCCTCAATTTATTTCCAACTGATGATGATGAAGTAGTCATGTCATTTAAATTTTTACCGATGCATGCGGGTAGGTCGCAGTTGTTAGCACAATTATGACACCATGATTGAGTCATATTGTATGAATATTGCTTATTATATGTTGATGATTTTGTCAAAATTTTACATAATTTCTGAGGTTTTCTTTCATATATGCATATATTATAGAAATGCTATATACGAAAGCAACTTTCTTGCAATAACTGCGAAATAATTTTCAATTATACATTTTGAATTTCAGTATCAAAGCTTTAAATGATTTGAGATTTTAATTTCTGGTTAATACAGTTTTTGAAGAGAAGCCACTAACCAGAAAAGATTAGTTCCGGTTCTTCAGTTTGCTGTTTTAAATATTGATCTGCTTATAATATTATCAAAATAGCATATTACGTAACAGCTGAGATTCATTTGAATACCTCATGAAATATTGACCGAATTAAGCAAATCTTTATAGTAATGTCTTAGTTCTGAGAATTCGTTAAAGATATAAAATAGCGACATATTTTCAAATATGTATTCTAAAACTCATTCGGTTTTACAATAAAAATTATTTACACTTTTATTCGTTTAAATTAATTTTTAATGAAATACTTCTTTGTGTTAGATACAAGACTAGCATGATAAATAAAAGTACAGCTTTCTTTTTTGATTTGGCAGTTATATTGAAAAGTATAGTAAATTTATTCACACAATTCTTTATATTAAATCTGTTTGCTGCTATACTCGATCGATAAATTGAAAAAAGTCATTAAATAATGATAAAAAGCATCGGCTTTACTTTGAATATATTGGTTCCGGTAAATTTTATTATAAATTTAAATAATGAATATATAAAACTGAATTTCTTTATTTTATTATATTATACTGAAAGACATTTTCTGTTACGTCTATATTCAGAATATTTAATTTTTATGAAGAATTTCTTAATATGGCCGGTTTTGATTAACTTAAATATTTGAAAGATAAAAACATTTAAAACAAACAAACTTAAATTTAAAGCTATACTAATTAAAATTTTAAGTAATATTAAATTGTGTCTCTAATTTTTGTGTTCCTCTTATTGTTATAAATATTATCTTTTTCAAATAAATATTTAAGATAACCTTAGTGAGGTTATAGTAATATCTTATCTTGAATATAGACGAGCCCTATTTCATTAAAGTACAGCTGTGTATAGAGGCGTGATGCTAGTTCACCATGTTGCTGAAAGCTCAGGATTCTTATGTAGATTCATCTTTTGTCAGAATACTCACCTCATCATATAGCATGGATCGAATATCATGAAATCTCTTTAAGTCAGTCTTCATATGGCCACAAAATAAAATATTTTTTAGTTAGATTAAATTTTAAATAAATAAAACTATGCAATTTTAAAAGGTCAAATTCCGAATATTTTAACTGACTTAAAACTAGTGTGTAATACCTTATGTCCTAAATTATTATAAATGAAACTGCAAATTGATCAAATTGTTCCCATATTAACCCCATTAAATCAATAAAAGATAAATAGTTTTAATTTTTGTGACATTTTTAAACACTTTGTTAATTAATTAAAAATAGTCATTTAGTCATAGTCATTTTAATTAATTAAAAATAGTATTTTCGTAGCAAAACCATTTTTCATGTGATGACAATTTTCAATTTCAGCTAGGCAAATTAAAAATTGTCATTCTAACAAAAGTATTTATACAAAGAATCAAACAACTTAAGAAACAACAAGATTACTCCGGCTTAATGGCATGGATTAGTGTCTCTTCCCCGAGATCTCGGGTTCAAGTCCCAGCTTGGGCATTCTTGCTCTTCTTCTGTTCTCTGTCTGTGAGGTGTGTGAATGTGCTCCCCTGTAAAAAAGGGGCTGTGCCAGTGAATGCGATGCATGAAGTCGTGTTCTTGGACTTATTTGGCTCTACTGGAAAAATAAAAGATATTCATTTAATCTTAAATCGCTGATAGAAAACTGTCAACTGACTTTTAAAGTGCCATAAGTAATAAGAATAACAACAAGAAGATAATTTGAAAGCTTAAAAAATTGTTGTTGAAATCGTCATTGATTTTTCGTGTACATATGATAAATATTATTTAAATTAAATTGCAGACAATTTCAAAAAAAATCATTTAAAAAACTTTAATGCAGTTTATAATTGCAAAAAACTGTTGAACAAAAAATGTACATATTAATAGAATTCATATTTGGCTCTCCGATAAAGTCAAATTTTTAAAAGTGTCCTCAGATAAATTTAAAAGAAATTATATTTGAAAGCATTATTTCATTCCAACCCATTTGTTTGGTTTCCATTAACGTAAGACATTTCCAACTAAATAAGCACAGAAAAAAAATTGATTAAGTCTGCTCTTCCCAAACTGAAATTGGTTTTTGACGATTTCTTGGAGAAAGTAATTATGGAACTGATTTAAAGAAGCGTTTTTAATTACTTCGTAATGTGCGAAAACAAAAAGGAATTTCTATAGTTTCTTTATGGAGAACGAAAACTTTCTTGGACAGAAAAAATAAAAGCAAAATTGTTTACATTATAGAATGCTATTGATTTTGCATGTAGTATTTACATAAAATGTGAATAATGAAGGACTTTAAAAATATATATTTCCTATCTTAAAGGTATATTTTTTATAAACTGATAAACGGAATATTTTAATAGAGATTTCAGACACTATCCTGACTTTAACAATAAGAATTCTTAATCTTAATTCAAATATCTGAACAATTTTATAATGTCGACTGTTGAGTTTAATATTGCTAACACTTTTATTATTATTATGCATATCTTCAGTAAATGATTATTTTTCATACTTAAAATTTTTATTTTCTATTTTTTAATTTCAATAGATTTGTTTCTTTTTCATTTATTTCTAAAATTAATTTTTTTTTCATCTTTTTCCAATTTTGTAGTTTATATTAATTTTCTTCGACAATACTCTAACCAGGAAACATATTTTGCAAGATATTCTTCAAATAATTTTGATGCTTCGACTTTCTTCATATATATTGTTTCTAATATTTTGTATATTAATCAATATGTATGCTCTGTTTAGTAAAGTATGTTCGGTTTTGTTGGGTGCATTTCTGCATTAAAAATAAATCGTTAAATAGAAAAAAATGCTATCTAATGATGTTTTGGTATTGATCAGCTTATTCACTAACGGGTAAAATTTTAGGTTTATTAGTATTCACTTATTTTTTTAGAAGTTCTATGTGTATGTAGATATTTAAAAATGATAAAAGAGTTACTTAATTGAATATATTAGTTTTAACAACTGTTCAAAAATTCACATCATTAATAAATTATGCAGCAAAGATTCACTTTTAGCACGATTATCCGATATTTAATCCCTCTGTTTCAGTTTCTCTTTGTTTTCTATCTTTCATCATTAGAAAAACTAATGTAATATCTGAATGATATTTCAATTTATCAATATTAATTAGAGTCAGTATTTTCAATCTGAATTTTCTTTCCAAATAATAAGGTATTATAATTTCCTAATAATTAGATATTGTCTTCGCTTCATAGTTTTAGAGCCTCAAAATGTGAAGGCAGCAAATTGCTGAACCCTCAAAATGCGTAGACAATAAATTGGCAAATTATCTTTTTTTTTTTTTTTTTTTTTGGAGTCGGCTTTCAGTGTAATGTTTTTTAATTGCCTATCGTCTGATGTTGCAGATTTCCCCTTGGGAATCACAATATTATTGCTTAACTCGGTGACGTTTTTTAAAAATAAGCCAAACAAGTTAAAATATTGGTTGTTTAATCGATAAAGATTGTTGGTTCCGGGATCATTTCAATTAATTAAAATAGGGTTGTTAGAAAATAATACAGTAGGTTGTCAGAATTAAAACGGCGTAGTTAGAAAACAATGCAGAAGATTTTAATATTTATAGAATTATAGCCTAATAAAGTTACAACTTACAATCATAATTATAACAAATACAAAAGAAATCTTGCTTGAGGACTTTTTAAAGGGTCACCCTCAGGTAGGGATTCAAAATAAGGGATTGAATCCTGAGAGTGACCTGAAAACTCTTAAGGGTGGATTCCTTTTCTATTTGTAATAATGTGATTCCATAGTATTCCTTTTAAATTGGATTTTATTGCTAATTTATTTAGATTCCTCAATATTTTAGTAATGCATTGGCGCTCACTAAGTAAAATGATATACATTTTAAATTTTAACCTTGTTCTAATCCGAAATAAGTTTTAGTCTAAATTCTAACATTTAGTTTCGTTTCGTTTCCTAAATTATCTTAGCTTAGGTTTGGCTCATAAATTGGTTTTATTGCATTATGCTTTTCTTTTTGTTTATTTTTTCTAGTTTAATTCCAAAATAAATTTTAGTTTCGATTTCGATATAGGTTATTTTCGTTTCCAAAATAATTTTTAGTTTCTTTTTAGAAATAATTTCATTTCTGTTGATTTATGAAAAATTATTTTTTATAATTTTTATGATTTTATATATATATATATATATATATATATATATATGAAAAAAAACCCCATCTTTCTTCTAATAGTTTATGATAGTCCCATGATAATGACTAAGTTTTAATGACTTAAATTTATTAAGACAAATAATAACTTT
>JAPMOQ010042445.1:598318-706397 GCA_026543055.1 Argiope trifasciata
ATACACAAAATGAAGTGAGGAAAATAATTTTATATATTTAATTATATACTGGGTGGGTGTTCTAAGAAACCGCCTATATGTAAATAAATATTAAAACGCTTTTGCTAAGCGGATTGGATTTATTAATTGGATTTATTTTTTTTATCTTTTATAAAACTTTATTAACATGAAAAGAAATACACAAATAATGAGCTTTATTAGCATTAAATAATTATCTATAATAATATATTTTTCAAATAAGGCTTCCTTTGTGAAAAATATGTCTCAAAAATATTGTAACATTAAATTCAATAAAAGTTAATTGAAAAAGTCAACACGAAAAATGCTGCGTGTTGATATTTTAGACCTGATTCGTTTGTCTCATCTCCTCTGATTATGTACTGTCATCCTTTGTATTCTGTGTATAGCAAATTTTACGTCACGCAATTTTCAGAGAGAAAGTCTACCTGAAAATTTATTGTGTTCCAAAACATTCATTTTTTAAGATTATGGTATTTGTTATTAATGAACTGAAAAGTCTAATACTTAATTGTCGCTAATAGCACTACAGCTATTAAAACCTATATAAAAGTTATTTACAGTATTGATATTTTGATGTACACTATATTATATAGTAAAAGAATTTTTACTTACTTGTGTTTAAAATTGTTTTTAAATATTAATGATTTTAAAACAAAAGCTGCTCGAAAATACAATGGGAACCATTGCAAACCTGACTTTTTTTGGACTTTAAATGAGTGTTTATCATGATCTAAGGTATTATTGAAGAAAAATATTTAAATGTCGATCCATTTTTATTAATTAAATTGTAATTAATATATGCAAGCACCTTTCTTAAAGAGATTCAAATATATCCTAAATATTTACGATTTCTTTTTTTGAATGACATAATTTAGAATTTTATTTTTGCAGATAATATGGACTTCAATAATCTCCGTCCTTTAAAAATATTGGTAAAATAAATAAATAGAAAATAATGTTTCTGCAAAATGAAATTTCTTCATTTCGCTTAGATGTCTAACCCCGTAATCGCATGCACTTATGCTTTATTCATAAAAGGAAAGTTTTAACCAACTTTCGACCATGTCCGTTTGGCAGTAGTGCCTTAACATCCATTTCCCGGACAATCACCGCAATTATTCCGTTTATTCCCTTTGATTATGCAAGCCATCTGAAACTTATACCATTATCGTTTTCCGAACTGCTCATGGGTGGAAATTATTCTGCTCGCGTAATTACTTTTAAATTCTTATCAATTCTTAGCGTAGTTTTGTCCGCAATGTATGCTGAATTCGATGCCTTGCAGCAGTTGCCGACCTCTGCTGTGCACTCCTTTCTGAAAGGAATTTTAGTTAGAATTATATTGAGAACGCTTTAAGGAGAATGTGAGAATTATGAGTATATTTACAAGTTTTCAATTTAAATGGAGTATCGATCGCTTGTACTTAGGATTGTAGCGTGGCAGTTTAAAAATTTTAATATCTATTAAAACATTTCATTCATTTTTTATTCATGTATTCTTATCTTTTTGATTAATTATCTAAAGTTTTTGAAGAAATATCTTGAAGTGAGATGTGTCACAAAATAAGAAGGGCATTTTTTTTTAAACTGTTAAGTTTTCCGACTTGAAAGTGTAGATTTGATGAAATCCGGAATTTAAGTAGATAGTTATTATTAAAAAGATAGAAAGCTAGAAATAATACCAAAATCAACCTAAAGAAAACAAAATTCATTTTTCTTGCTAAAACATTTTAGATAGATTAATAAAATTATTATCTTTCCAATTTTCCGACATGAAGGAAAAAAACATTCAGGAATGAAATTCTATTAAAAAATTTAATTAATTCATTAATCTTTTTGACTATCCCTTTTAATAGAATTTTATATTAATTTAACCATAATAAATATTTTTTTAAATAATTTGTCATTATGTGATATTTTTCAGAATGTTTAAAATTATTTGAATATATCCTATCATTTAGTAAAAAAAGGAAGAAAAGCAATCAAGTAATGTGTAATACAATTAATGCTTAAATGCTCTAGCTAATGAGTCATAATGAGTCATTATTAAGTAGAATATTCAAAACGAAATAGTGAACTTTTCATTTAACTTTCCTTACAGCATCTAAAAAAGCTTTTAAAGTTGATTTCTCAACTCAGTTTTGTTTTAAATATTATTCAAATATTTTAATTTAAAGACGAATTTTTCAAATGTACTCTTAAAATAAAAATCAAATTTCGCTTAAACTAATTTTTAAATTAAATTTTTTTTCGGAAATTTACCCAGGAAAAACACCATTTAGAGATATCAAAGCAGGAACTAAATACATTTTATATAATATTTTTTATATAATGGGAACTAGAAACATGACCGACTAAAGCAATCAAATTATATTTAAAAAATAGAATTATAGATAATCAATTTGCTTATACCCGAATGATAAATAGTGATTTATTATGAAAATTATACTTCTTCTTAAAATAATTTTCTGAAAGCGTGAAACGTTTTTCTTGTTGGTTCTGTAAAATGTTATACACTGTTAGTGATAGAATAAAAAATAAAATTTGCTTTCTGAGCATTGCAACAATATTAACGAGAAAGTTTCTTTGAGCATTATTATTATAAGTTTATTCTAAATATAAATCATTTATGGATGGGATTTATGTATTCGCCAGAGATAATTTAATATACTTTTGTCACTAATAAAAATAATCTAAATTTAGATTGCTTATATTAAAATTATTTAAGTAATTTATATTTATCTTTATGAATGTAATTTTTATAGTAATAAAATTTTGGCTTTACTAAATAGTGTCTAGATAATGTGTGATTCTTGAAAATAAATATAAAAAACTGTCGAATATCGAATGTGATTGATAAAACACCAGCAGAAAATAAAACGTCATCATCAAGAAGGAATCGTTCCAAACAAACAAAATTTGGGTAGTACAAGCCCAATTTTGATTATACATTGATTTAATGGGATCAGTTGATCTCCTGAGTTTATACGTCGTTGATGTATCGATACTGCTGTTGTGAACTGAGGGAATTTTTTTCTTTTGATTGATGGGCTTCTTTTATCTTAAGCCTTTGCTTAATGACAGCAAATTTATACATCAAAATAGCGATTGAAGTAATTATGCTGCTTCTTTTTATCATTATTCCTGAGTGAAGTGGAATAAAGCTCGTCTTCATTCAGCTGCTATCAGCCAATGTATTATTCTACAAAATATCAGCATGCTGCCTTGATCTCCTAGATTACAAGATCTTTCTAAGATTCATGGGATATTAGTAGGAGACAAATAATGTCCCATTCTCAAGCAATGTGAGATGTTATTTTGACTAAATCAGTGCAATAATTACGATATTTCGTCCCATAAATTTTATATAATACTGCATTTGTATCACACAATGGATAGCAATTTGCATGCTTTCATTTTAAAACGGAGTATTTACAGTGACTTATGTTATTGCACAGTTTTACCTTTGAAATGATTCTTTTCAATTATACTCTAATTAGTTTTGATCTTAAGACTTTAATCAAATACAGAAAAACTTTACCATTTACTCATACTTGTAAAGTAACTTATTTTTGTTACTTTAACAAAAATAAATTACTTTTTTATAAAAGTAACTATAACTATTTTTATAACTAACTATTCTATTAACTTATTTTTTCGACATCATTTCGTTTTCCGTCAGTGAATTTAAAATGAATTGATATTGTGTCGACATTTATTTAACAATATTTTAAAGGGAAAAAGATTAGTTGGAGTTTAAAAATATGCTATTATGGACAGTTATTGGAAATAAATTTTAAAACAATCATGATCTATAAAGTAAAAAAATACTTTATCAGCCATCATTAAATACTATTACGGTGAACTAATCGTATTATGTAGTTATTGGAAATAAATTTTAAAACAATTATTATCTATAAACTCAAATTTATAATTTATCAACCAGCATTAAATATAATCGCGTTGACCTAAACGCAAAGGTGATGCCATTATATATATAGTAATAAAATCTTTGATTTCGCAACGTATTTTTTAAACAATAATTCTGGTATCTGACAAATTTTAAATGTTTAATACGTTATTTAATTAATATTAATGAAAAATATGAAACTGTTATGAAAGCTCTGTTTAAAATTATATTTGTGGTTATATCTGAATAAGCCAGTAAAAATCACTAAACATTGGTGATCATTTTCGTATAAGCGATATGTTACGCAGCTGCAAATCGTTAGTTCATAAGTTCGATCCTTGGCGGAATTTAATCTCCATATTGGCGAAATTCCATATTACAACCCGCCACATTGGTGACCTCGGAAAATGCACACACCCTTAGTTCTCCATAACGCTTGGCGTTACGGAAACACTCTTTTCACTCACCATAACGCTTGACACTGTAAAAAAATAGTTCCTCTCCGCAGACTCACTGATAGGGGAGCATTATGATGATATGTCAGTAAGCCAGTAACAGACGCTAAACATACAGAGATCACTTTTGTATAAAGGATATGCTACTCGGCTGGAAATCGTAAGGTCACGCGTTTGATCCTTGGCGGAATTCAACCTCCACATTGGCACAATTATATCCGACACTATCGCCCCACATTTAAAAAACGTTGTAATTTTAGAATATTCTATAGTTATTAAATGCAAAAGAAACTCGGATTAGTTTAACTATCTATCTTGTGGTATTATACGCTGTCGTTGCTACATTAATTTAAAAAGTTGATTTGAATTTAACACGACTAAATTTATGAAATCAACAAAAATAAAAATATTAAAGAATGGGTAATCAATAAAGATGTGAAGAAGAATAAACAATAAAATGAAATAATTAAAAATGAATACTCAATAAAAATTTAAAAAATGAAAAATAAAATAAAATAATATAAAAATAAATAATCATTAAATTTCTTAATTAAAATGCATTTCACATTTTTAATCTTTTGGCATTATTTATTCGGACTAAAGACTCACTTTGATCAAAAATTACAGAGATTGTATATTGTTTCTGGAAAGAAATAATCTTATCTAGAGTAGAAAACATTATTTTGAAATCGAATGGGATTGTGTTTCTCATGTTTTTTCTTCTGACAAGTAAATATAAATCAAAAAATGAAATATTCTGATAAAAATAAAATCAGATTAGTAAAAAAACATTAAAATAATATTTTATCCTCGCAAAGCATTAATCAAAATAATTTTTAAAGATGTCCAAGGTGATGTTTCTTTCTGGAGGATCGTAAACAATTAAAAATGCAATGTCATCCAGCCATAAATTTAAATTAATGATTGCGAGGGAAATAGCGTGATGTTACTATTTGTTTATTTCTTTTTTCAATAAGTAATTGATTTCGCCTTGAAGTTCGTAAATTAATTTTTTCTTACCAGCATTGAGTTTTCAACTATAATTACGTACTAGAGTAATTCAGAGCTAGACAAACCTAATTTAAATTTTTTATAGGATTGATCGTACCTTAATGTAAGGATTACCTTAATAGCTTGGATTCTGTTGGAAAAAAAATGAATTTTGATAAAAATATCTTCTCAGTATCTTGGAAAAAAATTATAATAATTTTTAATGATCATTTAGGTTGTAAAAGTATCGGATTCATTCCAACGAAACTGCAATTTACTTTAAACTCAACATTCCATTAAAGAAATCTGTATTGGATAACGGGACACGAAGACGCACTAAACGATTTCGTCGTATATCATTTAAAATTTACATCGTCAAAGGAAAAAAAATGCCGCTGCTTCATAAAATAAAGTTTCTGAACCATTAGGCAAATAAATTTTGAGAAATTCTGCTTTAAAGAAAAAAATATTTCAATTAATAATAATGAAGAAGTAAAATGTAAGTCATTTGGAAAGTAGTTTGAGTTGAAGTAAAAACATTAATTCTTCTTCTTTTTTTACTGAAACGATGAAAAAAATATTTATTTAAAAAGAATTATAATTTTTTATTTATTAAAAATGTATATCATTTCATAATGTTGTCCTTTTTTTCATGGAATATTTATTTTAAGCTAAGCAATCTGAAATATGTGAAGCGCTTTTGTGTTTAATGGGTTAAATGCACTCGATTTTTGTGTAATTTATATGAAAAAAAATCTTTTTTATTTTCTAATTACTATTTTCTACTTTCAATGGTTTTACCGAGCCAGTTTCTTAATAGAAATATTTTGCATTTATTATAGTACGTATTCACATGCAAGCGAAATTTTAAGTCTACGATAATAACTAAAACTCGATTTAATGTAATATAGATACTTGATATAGTTTGAAATATACTATCAAAATTATTTTAACACTGTCTTTTTAATGATATGATAAGGTTTGTTTTGAAAAATTTATATATAACATCTTTTCACAACAAATTTTCAATCAAGGAGTACCAAAAAAATGTCCAAGTGGATAAGCATTAATAGAGTCGTATGCGAATGACTTGTTACTAATTTTCTATAATAATCATAATGCAATAAGTCAATAATTTATATCCGTATTAGTATGAAATATAAAGAGACTCATAATAATCAATTTTATTAATCAATTGCAGAGATTACAATTGCTATGCTTGATGGTAAAATCAAATAGTTAAAAGAAAAAACATCATTTCGCCTTAACTTTTTTAATAATCTAAATGTAATATTCATATTCAATATTATAACGATAATAGTTCAAATTTACCAAAGCATATTTTTTTTTTGTTCTTTATAATTTATATAATGTAGTTTGCTTTTTACAATACGATATTTTATATCTTGTGATATTATAAGTAAATATTTTATAAATTACATTAATTGAATATGTGGGGAGATCGATACAAATCTATATTAAAGCATAAAATTATTGTTAAGGTTTTGTTGATGCATATGTTTCCTTAATATTCTTTGGTGAGCAATATCCATGGGATATCAATTCAACACTAATCTCTGTGACACATGTTCTCAACTATTTAAGCAGGCTTGCTTATATATAGTTATCTAAATTTTCTGAAATTAGTTCTTGTGACTTATAAGAATTGAAAACGCAGTCTTTAAACAACTCTCAGCTATAACATTGAATTATGAATTTTTTTGAAAAGGATTTCATCTGTGAGTACAAGATATTATACGATATCACTGCGATGTTGTTCTATATTCTGAATGGGGCGTGAATGTTTCGTAAAAATACTGTGCTTCCTTTTATTTGTACTTTTTTCCTTTTATTTGTAACTAGTTGTTAGCCGGCGCGTTGCTGCCGCCAATAAATGATCTTAAATGCAATCAATCAATAATTTGGCAATGTCTTGTCGAAATAGTATGAACGATACGACAGTATATTACATACGAACAAAAAATATTATATATATATATATATATATATATATATATATATATATATATATATATATATATATATAAGATTTGTGTATTCCTTTAGAATTGAAAAATTCGGTGTTCTTTCAGAATAATGATAAAAGAAACTTTTTATAAAATGTGATTCGTTTAATATTCTTTCGGAATTCTCAAGTTTAATTTTAGAAAATTGTATTAAAATATTTTATTTCAAAATTGATTAAACATAGAAAATATATTTATACCATATAATCGTTAATGCAGTTGAAAAGATAGTTTTTTGAAAATTAAGATAGTGCGAAATTATTTGTACTGTAATTTTTTGGAAGTTTCTGCGAAAAGCGCAAAAATTTAATAAAAATTTAAAATCTCCAGGATTGATCTCCATAAATTTTTCTCTTACAATCTATAATACAGTAGTTACCTCTGAGAACGGTTTGCATGGCTTTTGTGTTCAATAGACTTAACAATATTGACCTTTAACATGGATTTAGCATTTCTCCTGAATCTGTTGTGTCTCCTCGATAATTTATTTGGTGATTAATCCTTGGCAAATAGATTCGATTGAGATCCGATTTTTTTTCATTTTTTTTATTTTAGATCATTATACTTTTCCTATAATCATCCCGTAAATGTAAATAATAAGCTGAGAAAATTTCATCGCAATCAGATGAAAGTTTTCGGAAGGCATATGAAACATATAAACAAACATTCATTTTTATTTATATAGATAATCAATGTTTTTATTCTGAATATTCTTCCATAAAATGTTTATTAAATTATTAATGAGTTTACTTTTATTTTAATATATTAACTAAGAAATAATTATTACGTGGTATTAGACAAAGGTTTAGGCCTAAAATCTAACATAATTTAATATTCTATTTGTTGGTGTTATTATTTTTTTTAATTCTTTGGTCTATCGCAACGCATGCTTTTTAAAACTCAGAAACTGTTTTCGCGTAAAAATTGTCTTCTTTTTTTCATTTTATTTGCCAAAGTAGATCAAAGGTGTACTTTTTTTAAATTTTATGTTTAGAAATATTTCTGCAAATTCAAAACAATGCAGACACAACCTATAAATTACCAATTTTTTTCAGCATGATTTTTTATAAAGAACTTTATTCGAATTTATATATTATTAAAAATGCTGTCTTTCATAATTTATATGTTTTGAACATGTTCTTTTACATTTTACTGCAAATATTTATACAGAAAAAAATTCATTAACCAATGAAATCGTCATTAAAAGAGGAAGACAAATTTATAACTGAAATACTTAAGTTATAATAAATATATCTCTAAGATAACTCATATATTTACAACAAAAAGTATGAATTTCATTGTAATATTTCCTAAAATGCTGTTTTCTTTGTTAAGGAATGCTTTCCAAAGTGTAATTTTAGATGCAATTCAAAATAATGTTACATTTAAAATTATTTTGATTTTTCAAGTATTAAATAACATTAAAAATATACAAAACCCAAAATTTCAAAATTCTTTGATCTAATTTATGCAATTATTCAAATAATCTCATCATTTGGGAATAAATAAATTTATCGTTTAGCCTGAAAATATTGAAGATTGTTATTTCTGGTGTTTTTTATTGAGAAACTTCTAAGAAAGAATTCGTCACTTTAAATTATATTTTTGATTGTATCCATGCTTTTAAATGAAATTCCAAAGAAAACTGAATACTTATCCAATTTATTTTAAATAAACATACATTTAAATCTGTTTTGATAAAAATGAATATAGCAAATGTTTCATGTTAAAGATGATAGCACCGTAGATCAAGAATAAAATATGATTTCTTTTATATATATATGCATGCATGTATGTATCAACCAAAATTTCGTAATTAAAAATGTTTATTTATATTACTTATTTATATATAATGTATAATTTTTTTGGCTTTTGTTTCATGTCCAGCTCATCATATTTCTTTAATTTTAGAGTCACTGTGTTCCTAAATAAAAGAGGCACATATAGCCTATTCGTATATAGGTTTAATCCGAAATTTTCGGAATTTCGATAATCATATTTATTTTCTTACTGGCTGGTACTCGGAGCGTTGCTGCCGCAAAAGAAATATTTTTGGAAATATCGTTTGAAATTAAAAATAGATTTCTTGTTTACTTGGGAATGATAGAAAGAATAATATTTATTTTCATATAGGAAATTAATATATTCTTTGAAATTGAGTGATATATAATGGAGAAGTGTAAATAATAATTTTTTTTTTAACTTTTTTATTCAAGACTTTAGGGTTGGCAATTTTTTTTAACTTCTTCAGTAGAAACAAATACGTGCAAGTAATAAGTATAAAAAGCTTTATCGCTATCGAATGAACGGTACGGCAGCGCATAAGAGACATACAGACAAGCATTCATTTTTATTTATATAGATTACATAATTTTACTATGCTTATACTATACTATCCTATACTAATTACTATACTATCCCGTGGGTGCAAGTAATAAGTATTCAAGGTTTCATCGCAATCGAATGAGCGGTACGGCAGCGCATAAGGACATACAGACAAACAACATTCTTTTTTATTTTTATAAATATACTCAAGCTTTCACATTAATGTGAATTTTTACGAAATGTTCAATTTTTCTTTATGACAAAATGATTTTTGAATAAGTTGATATAATATTTGGTGCCTCTATAACTATAAATCATTTTTCATTTACTAGCTTCTTGTATTGTTAAAAAATGGTGTATTAGCATGCACAATAGCTGGCACATTTTCATTGAAGAATAAAATCTAAAATATGATAGAATTCAGTCAAAAAATTAATAATTTGACAAATTTGATTGTTCTAAAGGAAAGATGCCGGTGTAATTACTATTTATCAATGTCTAATTTATGACATACACTGATGGAAAAAAAATCCCAACACCAAGAAAAAATTATTGTACAGTAATGAAATTTTAGGAATACAATTGTCTAGGTAACATATTTAATTGATTAAAGTTTCAAGATCACAGGTAGAGCGATTGGCGAGAAGAGCCATTTCAAATGTGAAATGTTGGTACATTAGTAACCGGTGTAACCGCCAGAATTTCGAATGCAAGCATGCAAACGTGCATGCATTGTGTCGTACAGGTGTCGGATATCAGTTTGTGGGATGGAGTTCCATGCCTGTTGCACTTGGGCGGTCAATGCAGGGACGGTTAATGCTGGTTGTGGATGACGCTGGAGTTGTTGTCCAATGATGTCCCATACGTGCTCGATTGGAGAAAGATCTGGTGATCTAGCAGGCCGAGGCAACATGTCGACACTCTGTAGAGCATGTCGGGTTACAACAGTGGTGTGAGGGTGAGCGTTATCCTGTTGGAAAACACCCCCTTGAATGCTGTTTATGAATGGCAGCACAACAGGTTGTATCACTAGACTGACGTACAAATTTGCAGTCAGGGTGCGTGGGATAACCACGAGAGTGCTCCTGCTGTCATACGAAATTGCTCCTCAAACCATAACTCCAGGAGTAGGCCCTGTATGTCTAGGCCCCAGACAGGTCACTAGCAGGCGTTCACCTGGCCTCCTTCTCACCAACAAACGGCTATCACTGCGACCAAGGCAGAACCGGCTTTCATCAGAAAACACAACAGATCTCCATTCCGTCCTCCAATGAGCTCTAGCTTGACTCCACTCACGTCGCAAACGGCAGTGGTTTGGAGTCAGTGGAATGCACTGTACAGGGCATCTGGCTCGGAGCTGTCCTTGAAGTAACCGATTTGTAACAGTTCATTGTGTCACTGTGGTGCCAACTGCAGCTCGAATTTCAGCTGCAGACGCAGTACGATTAGCCACAGCCATACGCCCAATACGATGGTCTTCCCTCTCAGTAGTACCACGTGGCCGCCCGGAACCTGGTATTCTTGAGGCAGTACCTTCCCTTGACCACTGCCGCCAATACTCATGCACATTGGATACATTCCTGCCAAGTCTTTCAGCAATATCTCGGAAAGAAAACCCACATTCTCGTAGCCCTACAACACGACCTCGTTCAAACTCAGTGAGCTGTTGATAATGGCTTCTTCGTCTTCTCAGAGGCATCCTTGACTAACATTAACCCACTATGTCAAATCTCAACTGTAAATAACAATCACGAACCTTACAGCGCTTATTTAAAGCAAACCTCATTTGCATGTTCATAGTGTCGCTACTAGCGCCACACTTACGCGTGTAGCTCGAAATTTGAAACAACGTTATCTTTCAGATGTATAAACATGCCTACCAAATTTCGTTTATCCAGCACAGCTCCTTTCTAGTGTTGGGATTTTTTTTCCATCAGTGTATCTTTTTTATCATATTCTCAGAAAGACAAATTTCCTCTGTATGTCCGTATGTACGTACAAATTTCCTCTGTATGTATGATAATTTTATCATTCTCCATGAATATCATTGCTGGTAATAATGTCTGCAATGCTGTGTATTACGTCAGAAAATTGCTGTTGACATATTGTGAAAGTCAGAAGTACATGAAATTGGTGCCTTCTACAACCGCTTACTGAATTCCGGAGAGGTATTATTGAATAACGAGCAGTTTCAAAAACTATTTTCGATTACCGGATCCAACAAATTAATGATCAAATTTATAATCAACAGATAATAATCATTAATTTATCAGGCGATTTCTAAAATTTTAAAATAAATTTTCTTCTAATTCATCGGCTCCCAATGTGGGCGATAACACTCCCTTGTGGGCGTTTGAGGCTTTCAGGGGAGCGATAAAAGGCCCAGAGAAAATTAGGGAGCGTTAATATGGCACGGCGGGGCGTGGGAAGATTAACCAAATATAGTCTAAAAAAGACTTATAAATCACGCTGATAATTCATTATCACGTGTGCGAAGACTTCCATATTTCGATATGAGACTTCAATGTTTCAATTCAGCTGGATGAGTCCACTTTACCATCTAATGAAGCATTGTTATCATACGTGTGGTTTATCAAAGATTGTATAATATGTCAAGAAACGTTGCTTATTACCAATTTGGAAACAGATACAAAAAAAAATCTAATTTAATACTCGAGAACAGTTTTTGACGCAAAATAAATTCCTTTAAAGAATTTTTTATCACTTGCTAGGGATGGCAGACCGGCTATGAACGGGCGTCACAAAGTCTTCATAGCATGTTTAAAAAATAAAGTTCCTTACGTGCTTGCTGAGCATTGCGTAATTCATCGACAGCATTTGAGTGCAAAAAATTTAAGCGAACGCCTCCATACATCACTGTAATATGCTATAAGAGTAGTTAATAAAATCAGAAGCAACTTGTTGAATGACAGTCAGGAGTGCATTGCAAATGATGAAGATTTCATCCGATTGTTGCTGAACACAGAAGTGCACTGTCTTCAAAAAATACTTGTTTGACTTGATTTTACAATCTGTTTGAATCTATGATAGAGTTCCTCGGAAACAAACACTCTGAATTGCGTGACAAAATCATCGCATCAAAAAACGATATTGCACTCTTAGCAGACCTGCATAAATTGTTTAATGATGTCATTCTCCAACTTGAAGGCGATGACTTAAACTTGATTAGGATTATAAATAGCATTGCTGCTTTCGTGTTCAAACTGCTATTTTATAAAAGAAATATAGGCACACGTGAATTCAATAACTTCCCATGTTTATCAGCAATATCAATCAAGTGCAACGACTTGTTTGTTTACTATCTACACTTGGAAAACCTCTACAATGACTTCAAGGAATGAATCTAGGACATTTTAAACATGGAAATACCAAGCTGGGTTTTGTATCCTTTTTCCAACGTCAACACAACTAGATCGTCTCAGTTAGAAGAACTAATAGAACTGACGACAAATGAGGAATTACAAATTAAATTCAAGAATGGCTATCAAGAATTTTGGCTACAGAAGTCGATTTCGCGACTATATTCAGGATTATGGTCGATTTTTCAACGATTTATGATAGTATTCCCATTTTCATAATTAGCAGAATGCGCATTTAGTGCTGAGGCAACATTGGTAACAAAAAAGAGAAATCGGCTCCATGTTATTGAACGCAGCGACTTACGATTGCTTTTTTAAGTAAAATCAAGCCTGATATTAACAAGCTCCTTAAAATGCATCAAATTCAGCCTTCTGATTAGTTAAGTTAGAATTTCGCTGTCTTTAAATTTTAATAAAAATACTTTTTAATATAATTAAGTATACTTTTTGATTGTTTTCTGAAACTGTCAAATTATTTACTTAGAAAGCAATAGTTTATTATGGATTACGTTGTATCATCAAAACCCCTGCCTGTTCTTATAACAAGCTAAAACTTTTATTCCTCTTTTTTAAATAAAGAAGTCATTCAGTAGCGTGTCAATTCCAACAATTCTTTATCTATTAGTAATCTTTTTAATTTAATTCTTGTTTTTCCCGATGCATTATGTACTCTCTTATTTATCTGGAATGGTAGAAAGCGGTATTGAAATATACACTAGAAAAGAGGGCACCATCTCAAAAAAGATCGGGAACCTTTGTTCTAACTCAAGGATTTGAAAGGATTCTTCAAACTCTAGAGGATAGATTTTTTTATGGTAATAGTAGTTTATTTGTGTTAATTTCATGTACTGGAAAATACATAACAACTATTGAAATAAATATGCAGTCTACTTTATACGCAAGTTAAGCTTAGTTTAAGAACGTACCCTTAAAATCTATACCAACTTTAAGTATTAATTCCATTGAGTGCTATTACTGTTTATACACATTTCGCGCACCATTACCCAAAGCAAAAGACAAATTTATAAATAATATATCTTTTCTTATCAGTAAGCAGGAAACCCAACTGATCCACCTGATAAATTAATGATTTGTTGGATATAGTAATCGAATGCAGTTCTTGAAACTGCTCGTGACTCCACAATATCTCTCCGAAATTCTGTAAGCGGTCGTAGCAGGCACCAAGTTCATTTTCTTCTGACTTTCACAATACAACTGTTGTTTTCTGACATAATACACAGAACTGCAGACATTATTACCAACATTGATATTCATGGGGAATGATAAAATTTTCATACTAATGTCATTTCCGTTCGTACTGAATGATCTTCCACCTGTGTGTGTTGGTGAGATTGTAATCTTACCAAATGCGCATGAAAAAAGAAGTGGACGCACGAATGTAAAATGGACGTGTAAGGCCATGGCGTACGTACTTGATTTGAGCGCTAACGGTGTGACGCACGCAAGTGTCGGATGCCATTTTAATGGCTTTTTAAAAAACGCATTAAATTTATTGACGGGAAGATCACGTGATAACTCACCGTTAAGTAGAGAGGGGCGTAGGCAAGCATTGGCTTCGGCGTAAGCGAACAGGGTGGAAAAAAATTGCACTTTGGGTAAATTTTCGAATTTACACATGAGAGATTATCGAATTTCTCTTCTGGTGATCCGAGAAAAGGTTGAAAAATTTTAGGAGTATCACGAAATAAACAAGTACTTTTGAGAATAAAGTTGAAAGTTATGAAAAATGTGGAAAGTCGTGGTTGAAGCAATTGTGGAAATTTAACTATTCGCAAAATATAATAAATTTGTTAATGTTAACAAGTATAAACTATAATTCGTTTTTACGCAGATTTTAATAAAGCTTTCGGTTTTTAAAAATGAATTATGTGAGAAGCAAATTATATTTTGGTTTTTGAAATCGTGTCTTGTTCTTCCATTAGATGTTTAGTTTTATGAGCTGTAATTTTGCTTCTGTGGTTCTTGTACATATTAGTTAAAATAATTACTTAAAGAATAAAAATGAACATTTTATGTAATATTTTTATGTTTATAAATAATAAAATAGAGTTTAATTTAGAGTATAATTCATAACTTTAACTCTATTAAAAAGATTGCTTTATAAAAATTCTTTCAAATATTTTACTCCTTCTAAACTGTGATTACAAGCTAATGAAGTAAAGCTGTATGCATTTTTAAGTAATTATAATATGCACAATTGTTAAATCATTTTCATGTGCAATATTTCCATGAGATTGAATAATGAATCGTTAAAAATAAACATCTTTAAGGAAACTTATGTTCCCCTTTTATCCGTAAATATTTAATTTTGTAATTCAAAAATTTAATAAAGTATCTATACTGCTTACATTAACTTCTCAGATTTAAGTATGATCTGATTTTTTTCCAGCTGATTAACATACATTGTGTATTTATTAAGTATACAAAATTGCGCAGTACAAGAGTTAGTTCATCAACAATCGAATAACTGTAAGGTACTAAATTTTAGACAGTGCGCATATGCGTATACACGTTATCACTATAAAATGACATGTTTGAAATTGCATGATGTCTCAAAATCTATTCGAAATATAAAAAAGTAATATTATTAATTCAAATGCGAATATGAAGAGTAAGTTCTATTTCTATTTTGTCGAAAAATGGTAGATGGTCTTTCATTTTTTTTTATCTTCAAGATTATTTTATTAAAACGTCTCATAAGAATATCACACACACACACACACACACACACACACACACACACACACACACACGTCTGTTTGTGTGTGTAATTCAGAATGCCATTTCGAATACAGTTAAGACACTTTTGATTTTTTGGCGTCATTTTATTTTACCCAAGAGAAGACACGCATTATGTTGAAGCAGGAGTGACGAGCGCACACACAACACAGAGAGAGATTAGGGAAAAGATCTTGAACATTTTATCCATGATCTTACATAACATGATATACTATTAGGGAAATGTTTTTTTTTCCCCAGGACCAATACTATGATATTAAAACAGGGATTTTCTCTACACAAACGCGAACCAGGAAAGGGAAACCCAGCTATCTTTTAAAAAGAAATTATCGTCAGCAGTTTGTCCTTTTACTCAGAGTTAGGGAACTTGAGGTCTTTGGATGATTGAGCAATTCTTCAAAGTTTTCATTGAAATAATTTGATAGAAAAAGAGGAATGGGATCAGAAAATAATAGAACATTTTAGAATAAAATATTGGCTAATTATGGTAAACATTAGAAAATTAATTGTTTAAATTTTAAAATGCATCATTACACATATATGCGAATATGAAGAGCACGTTCTATTTTTATTTTGTCGTGAAATGGCACATGATCCTCCATTTCTTTAATCATGATTATTTTTAAATGCCTCATAGGAATATCACATACGCACGCACACACACGCACACAGATATATAATAGGATAAATGCAAAAAACCAGTTTAGAAACGATAATGCCTTGCATGGTAAGAAATAGCAATTTATTCAAAGACCAGAAGAGTCTTAGCCAGCTATGAGAGGAATTTGTAATTTTCTCTCTGCGCAATGACTGATAGAAAGATTTGTCAAATTAGCAAATCAATCTTTTCAGACTTCATTTTGAAAGTGAAGCTTTTAAGTTTACTAAGCAAGAAATCTGTTAATTGATAGAAATATATTATAACTAAGTGATGGATTTATTTCTTCTAGGTAATATCCTGTATGAGAATCAGAAAGTGTACTATGAAACCTATATTTATTCTAAGATTACAAATTTGATGTTCGATGTATTTGCTACATTTTTCTACATTCTGCTTATTATATTGTTCTTAATATTCTAAAAATTATTATCTTCGTTCAAGCTGTTGAAAATAAACTTTTAAAAACAAGTATTTAGATCAATACTAGTGAACTGAATTTGTTAAAGAAGATTAAAATGAAGTTTCAATAAATATTTAGATTATGAAATTTAAGCGACCCCAGAAGATATCTTTTACTATGCATTTGATTTACAGTAAATGTCATTTTTCATTGAATTTTCAACAAGTTTGTAATAATAATTTTCATATCGAACTTATTTTGTAGGTTAGTATGTAATATGCAGGTAAACAAATATTCTAATGTAATGTCTAATGAATGCGAAAAGGAATATTTTGAAATAAAGTCAAATTTTTGTTCAACCTAATGATATGAAAACAAAAATTAATTATACTCTTCTGGGAGAACAATGAATTCTTTTCTGAGAGTACAATGCTAAATTTTATTCCTTGATATGGACTTTCTTATCTGGTTATACAAATAGAGAAATAGTTTCACAAATAATTAAATAGATAAATGATATACTTTTAATATGTAACGAAATTAATGTGATTCGCCATAAGAAATATAAATTATATGAACTAAGTACATTTCTTAATATTTTAGTTTTGGTTTTCCTCCCGCTTATAAATGAAATAATTCATTCGTATAAAATAATAATTCGATCGTGTGACAGTTATGTTTTTACATTTTGTCATATTACAGAATTTTTTGGAAACATTTTAATAAAAAGTAATTGGTTCTTATTAGTTTTGATGCACGCTTGCCAGATGAAATTTCATAATATATTTTTCAAACCGGGAAGAAAATGTTTCATCATTTGTGCAAACGAACTGCGTATTAGTTTTTCATGTCCTTTGGATGTCATCCAAACACAGAATAGGGGCAATTCAGATGCAGTAAGAAACAAAATGTATCGGCCTACTAGACAATATTTTCCGAATTTGGCCGGCTATGTTGAATTTTATGCATCGTCAGATAGCTAGTTTATTTATTTCATCAATCGTTTGTAGATACTTTAAATCTACGTTTATATGTATCTTTTCTTTAATGGTGGCTTTTACAGTCGCAATAAGCAATCTATTTCTCAAACTACGTGCTCTTTTTTTATCTTAATCTTTAATTTTTATTACTAAATATATAAAATTTGTATTTATGTGTTTACATTTTTTTGTTTATGCGCAAAAGAATATGAATAATCCTCACTGAAAATATTTACCAACTTAGTGGTCATCAGAATACTAGGATGAGCTATTAATATTAATCGCTCCGATTTTAAGCGATGATTTTGTAATTTTAAAGGAAATTCATTTATTAAGTAGTAGTCATTTTGCTTAGCAAATAAATTAGCTCACAAATCAAATTATTAATTGTAAATCGTTAAGTGGTTAACAATAAAAAGAAAAAATTGCCAGTTTTGAGAAAAAATGATCTTAGAGATTGGAGGGAATAATTACTAATCTTTAGGAACCAGTGATTAAAGCTGAAATTTTGTTAATTTCTTCTCCTAGAAAATCTATAAAGATAGATTTTAGGGTGCAAAAACATCACCAGCTGCTTCCAAAAAGAAACCCTAATACACCCAAGCGATTTGAAGGTTAATTAATTCGACACTTTGGACACATAAGCTACTAATATTAACCACAAGCATTATTTATAAACTATACACGTTCTACCTCCTCAACAGAAAATATTTATTAAAAAGAAATCAAGCTGTTTTTCACAAGTTGCATATTAAAATATGCTTTTATTTTTTTGTCCTCTGAATTATTACGAAGTTATTTCAAAGAAATGAAAATCAGTTGTAGAAAATAAAATAGAAAGAAGGTAAATTTGTTCTTTAAACAAAACAAAGACATTTTATTTGCAAATTTTGAAACTTATTTAAGTATTTTAACTAAAAATAAGGACATTTTTGAAAGAAATGCTTTTATTTCTTTAACTAAACTTCATTAAACGATCATTAACTAGTGAAAACTTTTCCAAAATTCTAAGAGGATTCCTTGTTTATAAATAGATTTTCCTTAAAAATAAATCAAATATCTACACATACACACAAATATATGAATATATGTTTATTTATATAGGCTATATATTATATATTTCTATTAAATCTGAAAGCAATTTTCAGATTATTTGAACTTAGACTTCATTTTTAGTTGAAATTTTTAGCTTGTGCTATTATTTTATCAACGAAACAAAACAAAGTTGGCGAATTTCTTTCAGAAACTATGTAAGTACAAAATATTTCCTTACACTCTATTTTTTTCATTCTTTATCGTACCTAATCATTTCGGTTCTTCTACGTGTTCTTATAGTTTAGATGAAAGAATAGTCTTGATAATGGATATAAATTGGTTTATATACTTAAAAGAGAAGAACTGAAATTGCTTAAAAATTCCACTCTTTATTCCAAAAAATTTCTTTGTACTTTAAAGAATATTTATGGAAATATATGGAGAAGAAAAAGATATGAATTATAATAATAAAATTCATTTGATTTCATTAAGGTGATAGTAAGACTTTATTTCATAAAGTAACTTATAATATTTTATAACAATATTTTGCCCATTATAAGCATATTTTTTTGGTTTATGAGCATACAAAATAAAAAAGGATTATTAATCGAAATTCCCAAAAAAATTTGGGATTTCTTAAGAACTTTATTAAGAAGAATGCAATATAATTATTCTCGTTCGTATGGCATGTTAAGAAAATTATTAGCAAGGAATAAATCATTTTTCTGATAAATAAACAATGCAGTTAATTATTTTCTTCTATCATGTCATACAGAGTGTTTGAAAAATTATTCTCAATAATATATTCAGAGCTGTTTTATATAATCCTTATAGCACTGTTTCCACTGAAATGTATTCTTTTCTCTTTACTTAAGTGCCATCTCTGAATAATTAGGTTATTTGCAAATTTTTGGAATGCTTGCTTGCGAATATTTCGCTTGGAGCTAACAAATTAAGATATTTGCTATTTAGTTTCTCGCAACATGAATAGATTATCGTATAAAGAGTTTTATATAATAAAACATAGCCGTGTTAAAACAAATAATTTATTATCAAAGAAATGTATCACAAATTTCTCATTCTCCTTTGCACAAGTTATTTATACGATCTATGCATATTCATATGTGGGTTGACAAAATACTGCCTGACGCCTTTATAATTTACAAAAATGTCCTTTTCTTCAGAAATGATTTGATCGAAATTTAGGAAGGATATCTTAGCAGAAGATTTATTCAATATATTTTATGTCTTAATTTGTCAGTTTTTTCATAAACAACAAAATGCTGTTTTCCGCAACTTAACGAATTGTAGAACTAATAAAAAAATTATACCATGTCGATAACAGTGTAAACTTAATGCCCAAATTACAATTTGCTATAGATTGGAGTATTTTTATGAACAATAAATGTATGTAAATATAAAATTATTATAATATATGATGGTGGAATATTTTCGTGAAGAAAAGTGATTATATAATAAGAATATTTTCCAATTCTAATTCAACTTGCTTGACTGTCTAGTGATTCCATTTTTGGCGATAAGTGTTAGTTATGAATAGCAGTTAAGATCACTCATAATATTTTTATCTTTATTACACATTTTTTTCCTTACTCTGAAAACTTCTTTAAGGGTAAAAGTTTTGCCAATAGTTAAGCCATTTTACTTTCCAATTCTATACATTTTTTTTTTCATATTATAAAAATATGTCTTGATCGATTCATTGCAGAAGACGATAGTAAAGAAAAATATTATTGCATATAACACTTGTATATTGACATCAGTGTCCGTATAATAAATTCTGAAATTTATGGCGAAATAGGAAAATTTATTTGCATTGCAGTAAGAACGATTGATTGAACGATAGATCTAAAATTTCTAATTTTTTTAATTTGTAATACAGGCCAGATTCTATTACAAAGAAGTTTAATTGATATTATTCAAATTATTCTTAACCTTTATGCTTTTCATTGCCAATACCAAATGCCGTACTCCCTCATTTAATGTTTCCTTATTTAAATGTTATTCATACAACTGCTGAAGTTCTGAACTAATTCATTATACAATTGTTTGTGAAATAAAGGTTTTATTTTTTTATGATTGATACATATTGTCATTCTTTTTTTCTTATTAATTATTCATTTAAGTGATTTTAAAATACAAGTCCAAACTAAGCAATTAGAATTCCTGTTTAATGTTGGTTAAAAAGAAAAACATCCAAAATTCTTGCAAGTTTTTATATAATAGTTTGAACAAATTTAATTTCGAAATTTCTTAATAATTTTCATTAAAATACTTTTGTTGCAATTGAGTAATTTTATCAGCTATCATTTGAAAAATTTTACTGTGATTTGTAAAGTGAATGTATCAACACTATATCTATTCCTTTTATATTCCACTTCGTAATTAAGTCTTGTATACAAAAACTAAAAAAAAAATTACAAATGCAGATCGATGCTTGCCTTATAAATTACAATTCTAAATGGCACTGCATTTTGTTGGCGGACATTTTGAATCAGTTTGAGCCCTAAATGAGATCGCTGATGAATTTAAAAAAATGACTTGTTTTGCAGTAGTGAATGCACTTGTTGGGTGTATGATTAATTACTAGTTAAGCGAAAAAACAAAATATTATTCGGGAAACAACGTGAACAATTCACATCTGGTTAAAAAATGATGCTGATGCTTGCTTGCAAACATCTGTGGCAATAAATCTTAGAAAAAAAACATTAAAAACATCTTTCTCGGGAAAATTTACACTCCCACACGCTTTGTTTACACCGCAAAATTAACAATAAAGTTGTCTTCGTCGTTAATGGACAGCCGTAATTTACGTTCGAGAACTTGTTCTTGATAACTATCCTTGATAAAAATCATCTGGTTCCAATTGCTTTAAGAATAATGAAATAAATAAAAGGCATAACATTCCATTCTTTGGACGTCATTCTTTTTTGAAGAGAGCGGAACAAGTGACGTTCTATCAACGGAAATAAATAAAATCTATTTTCAGAACTACTGGAGACAAAGATAGATGAAATCAAAGAACTACTGCACGTACTTTTAATTCCAATCCCAAATCAGGAAGGGGTTGGATGGAAGAAAGAGGATGTGTGAATAAAATGATTTTTTTAACTCTTTTGCTAATGAATAATTTACGCGTGGGTGTCAAGCTGTCTGGAGAGTCGAAAAATGTTCCGTCAATGACCTTAGCAAACTTCAGTGGTTTGCTTATGCAGCAACAGTGATTAGCGTGTTACGTAAGGCAGGGTTAAAGAGTGCTTATGTAGAGCCAAGTCTTGCTACTCTCACCTAACATCTGCGTAATGAAATCGCAAAGGCGTTACTCAGCAAAAGGGCAATGATTGTTTACATGTATTCTGCAGTTGGTATTTATTTTCAGAAATGAAGTGGGTCAAGGTGAATTATAAAAAACAAACTCCCATGACAATGTTTATTTAATTTTAAGTTCACGGCTTTTTCGAGTATGCATTTATAGGGTACAAAACCGAAGCATATTCCACAATCATTAGATAAATTGAGGCACATCTGGGTTTAAAAGATAAATTCATCAATGTGCAGTTTATTTGATTTAAGATTAAACCAAAAGGAACTATTTATTCTATTTACATTTCTGAAATCAAAGGTTCAAAGGCTAATATAATTTTATGAAAATAAACACATAAGTTTGGAGAATATTTGATGTAATAGATAGTCATTTTTCATCATCTCATTAAGATAATCGTAAACAATACTTAATTACCCAGAAACAGTAAGAAAATGTGATACTTTACGAAAATACGAGTCTCAAATAAAATGAATATAATACCAGATATAATTAAAATCCATTTCATTTGATTGATTAAAATTCAGCTGATTTTACAGGAAGTATCAATTCATTATTTTGTGTCATACCTCGTACACTCAGCATTACAATCTTCAACAACTTCAATCTAGAGATTTTGTGGATAGTTGAACTCAAAAGTTTTTGTGGCGAAAGAGAAGGAGTATTATACGAAAAACAAAACGCTCATGTGTGAGACCAAACATAAATATCAGAGCGCTCATATCATGGCGTTGACTGCCACCGCCCATATTTCGTTTTCCCCCTTCTCTTTTTTCTTTTTGTTTTCTTTTGCAAGATCGAATATGATTGAGGAAGCATCATCTTTTCTTTACTAAGGAATAAACAAGAAAACTTTGCAGAAACTATACCCATTAGCTGGTTGCTATTCAATTTTATTTAACTTTCCCTTTTATAAGATCTTGGATGTATTAATCAGTCATAAAAACCGCAATCAATATTTATTTACATTCTAAAAATAGTAAACATTGCTTAATATTAAAGAAGTTAGAATAAATTATTAAAAAATAAATTCCCGCACTAATGTGTTTATTTCTCTTCTGCGCGAACTTTTATGATTATATTAAAAAAATATTTCTCTTTAATTGAAACGGTGAATAAACTTCGAATACTTTTGAACGAACTTTTTTGAACAGACCGAAGAAGGAAAGGGAAAAAAACAGAGTCATTGAAGCCTTATCAAATGGATATTTTTATTAATATTAAAATGGTTAAGAAGGAATCTGGATCAACATTGATTTATGTTCAAAATAAACGGAAGAGCAGTGTGTTATAAATTCTTTTTTTGCCCTATATCTTCTGTATTCTGGGAAATTTAAACAAAATGAAAGTAAGCAATGTCCTGATTATTTCGATTTTTTAGATAAATACAGATTATTCATTTTTTTAATCAATATTATAAAAAGAAGGATTAGTTTCGGATACTTTTAGCCTACAAAAATGCAATTTTCTTTTTTTTTATTTTACTTTACATTTCAATTTATAAAAATTGAAATATTAAATTTACTTTTTTCATTCATTGAGCTACTATATATGAAAAGCTATTATCATACATGCTATTTATTAATTTAAGAATACTTTCTTCTATCATCGAGTTTGAAAGCACTTCCATCTGTAGAAACGAATAAAATATATTGAAAGAATTGCCTTTCAAATATAAAATAAAAGTCAAGCAAGACCTAGATTAAAAACCTCCCTTCTGTACACATCTGCTAAGAAATATATATTGTAAGTTGAAGCAAATAACTCTTCTGTGTGCTCATGAAAATCAAATAAAAAAGAATTCTATTTCTAGATATAATTTTGTTATAGACTCTTAAAATCTCTTTTCAGATATAAAAGCAAATATAAAATATAAAATTTTATGCCAAGTGCGTGTGAAAAAAATATAGATTTATGAGTTTGTGAGTTATGAAAATATTAACATAATTTTTTCTATCATGTTAGGAATAAAAAATTGATTCGAATTAATTAATTTATACATTTTATTGAAAATGGAACTTTTTTTATTCATAAATAAATATATTGAAAAATCAATCTAATTATTTTATACTGTTTTACTAACAATACTTTGTAGATAGGGTAATTATAATATTTTATTTTTACTTTCTTTGTTTATTAGAAATTTTCTTTGGTCCCTTGGATTTCCTATTAACAGAATATTGTTTGCGACTCAAATTTGTTTTAGTTCATCTGAAGCAAAAATTGAAAACTACATTTGCTGTTTTGATTTAAGATTTGTTTTTATTAATTATATACTTATGACTAGTCATCTATTGATTTTAAAATTTTTAATTCAAGTTTATACGTGTCCAATCTATTTAATTAAAAATGCAATTTAAATTATATAAATAAAGATTGTTATACATACATTTCAACAAATTTTACAAACAAAATTAGAATATATATATATATATATATATATTGTAATTAACTTTAAGTAATTGCTTTAATCAATACATTACTTAATCTTATTTGTTAATATGTTGTTTTAATAAATACAACAGACTGCTAAATATCAAAAAGAAATATTTGATATCATTTTTATTTTTACAATTGCCGCTTTCTCTATTATACTCTCCTCTTAAATGTTTAATTACTGAACTCAAATTTTAACAAAGTTTTACTCTCAGTTTGGAATTATTCCAATTCTATTGTTTGTAGATTTCTAGACGAATAAAAACTCATTAAGTGAATTAAGTAAAAACTCATTAAGTATTACATTTTTCAGGTAAAAATACTCCTGAAAAATTTGGAACGTAGAATGATTTTTGATCCTTTTTCTTTCCTGTCATTATGAAAATCTTATTTATAACGCCCTTTTGAAGAATTGTCAATGCATTTATTTAAAGAAAGCATTTTTCTTTCTGAAGCATTTCAATATACTTTTTCGCAAAAGTATTTTTAACGCAGTTCTTTCAAATTCATATATCCTATCATACGTAATCACAAAAGTAATTGCAGCAACTTATCAGAATCTTACTCAACGCAAATGCATGTAAAATATCTGCAGATACCACCCCATATTGTTCTATCATAAAAAAGAAAAAGGAAGAAAGGAGTAGATAAATGGGGGCCTTGACAAAAAACAAAAAGGCCAAGTGTTTATCTATTCCAGCCCAACTTGTGAAGCCATTTATTAAGGAGGTAGAATTGAAGCGTTGGGAAAACGGCGGTGAAATTGCTTCACCTATTGCCCTCTTTTACGGCAGCAATTGAAAGTTCAGTGAAAAGAGGCAATTATGAGTGAAAGGTCATCTTTATTTTCGCAGTTAAGGAAAACCGTATTTTCTTATCGGTGCTTTCCGGAGATACCTTTCCATTAAGCTCGAGAACTTCTCACGTTCGGAGATAACTGTTCCTTTTGATGGAAATTGATGTTTATGTGGCGTTATCTAAATATCCTTTTAAAGCGAATGCATTTATAGGAAAATCGTGTTGGAAATGGAGAAATAAGCAAGAAAATTAAACAATCATTCAAAATATACGAAATAACTAATATTATTTTAACTACTAAATTAACTTAAAATGCATCAGTGAAATTCTCGCCATGAATTGTACAAAGTTGGGGCTGCTTTTAATATTATTTTCAAGGAATATATGCAATAGATTTCAAAATTAATTCAAGTGGCGCATTTGATATTTTTAACATAAATATGGACATCTTTAAATAGGTTATATCTATTTAAACCAGAATCACACGCTGTTACTTTCCCTTTAACAAAGATTTTGTTAATTATTTGCCATGATACTCTTCAGCATTGTTACATCACTTTATTAACTTCTTGCTCCTCCCAGAACTTTATAAAATAATGCAAATAAGCGAGGATAAGATGAGTATGTTTTTTTGCATCGACTTGCTGAGCCCATGATACGTCAATTTTCTACACTTTTCTAGTCAAAAAAAAAAAAAAAAAAATCAATATGTTATTAAGAGGTATCCCGTGTATATTACTTGAAAAATAGGAATATGCAGCTAAATGTTGGGAATTTTCTGCAATAATTTGGAAAATTATTATCATATTAAAATTGATCGCTTATGAAAATTTCATTGCTTTATATCTAATTTTTTTATATATATTCAAAAATCGTGAAAATGTTTTCTGTCTTTTGGTAAGTTTTTTTAAAAAAAATATTGTTATCGGATACGGCACAGTTCTCTAGTAAAGGAATGATTAGCTGCAATAAAAGAATTTAATTTTCCATTAATAGATAGTTTAGTTCTGAAATTCGAGCCGTTTTCATTAGTCCATCAAACATTTTATTGCGAGATTTTCTTCCTTTTTTGAAAGCTGATCAGTTTAGTTACATTAACATCCCGTTTATTAAGAAACACTTGGGCTATTTTGGATATGCATCGTTATATAGAGTCACGGTCGGAGCTAAAACCCCTCCTCACCAAACTTCCGCACCATTAGGAGGACTCTTGTCCTTGAAGATTTTAACGTTCACTTGACTCGCTTACACAACGTGTTTTTCGATGGAATCGAGTCCCTAACCCTAAACCCTACATTGCCAAAGCCGGGACTTTTCTACCAGGCCACCGCAACTCGAAAGCGGAGGACTTTAATTTTAATTAGATAATTTATAAAATAAATATAAAGAGAATTGGCAAGCATGCGAAAGTTAGAAGGTATATGAAGTGCATATTTACGTTTTTAATAGGTCCGATTTCCATTAGAAATGCTCCCGTACACGATAAACTGAAGATAAGGAATTAAAAAATATTGTTTTAATATCTGAAAATTTGATGGAATAAGGGATATGAAATTACTCTTAAGCGATTTCACTGAAATGAAATATAACCAGCATTATCTGCAAACAACTGGTTATCAAAAGCGGATAGTGTATTGTTAGACATTTGTCAGATCCATACAAAAGATATTTGGATTTGAACCTTTTGATTCAATCCTTGTGTTGTTTACCCACTTCCAACCTATAATCTCACGAAACAACGCATAAACAGGATTTGAACCTGACCTTTCAAAGTTAGGTCATTTGTTATTGGCAGTGTTTTCTATGCAAATTTGAACTCGATTTGTATAAATACGAGTAGGTTGAAAATCTTTGAAAAGAGCAGTGAAGAGACATCAGACTCTGTGGTTGACCTACTGTATAGCCAATTTAGGATTTGCCGAGTTTTATATTGAAACATTGGATCTCGAATCTGTTTTAAAAGTTGTTCCCCAAAGTTTGGTGATGTTAACTTACCTTGAACTTTACTTAAAATTCAGACTTTTTTTTTTTGCTCCAAGAGCTAGCTAATGAACTTTTACTTCATTAAATATGGTTTTTATGGATACCGCTCTCCTCATTGGGATTCCTCAACAATAAATTCTGCCACATTTTTTAACTTTCGGGTTAGTTTCACCTTAACGATAGCAGTGTTTATGGGCCCAGACCACAATAAATAAGGTTTTTAAGTATATAAACGTTGAATGCTTTAGACTGTTCTATGTATAAATAGCTTATTTTCATATTATCAACTCATTGTGTATTTGATATTTAATCTCGTGTGAAGATGATATATTTTCGTACAGATTAAAACATCTCTATTTTCTCTAAATTAAAGTTTGGAATGTTAAGCTATTCAACCAAAATATTCCTGAAAGACTTCTTGTTTCCGTGAAGTAAAAAAAAATCATTTGGATTGAAATGTCTCCGAATATTCCGTACATTTACCTGCTTTCAATGATTTCCTAGATCAATATCAGAAAAAAAAACTTTCTGCCGCCAGTCAATATTTGAATCAAATAAATAAAGCAGCAAAAGAACAGATTGTGCGGGTTGTTCAAAAATTATCGTGTTTTTAAAGTAGTGTTTGCTTTTGTATCGAAACTTTTAAAGTGAAAACGAATTTAAAAAATTATTTTTAAACTAAAGGCACGTACTCGTCATGTTAAAATTCTTTTAAGAGCGCAAACTTCTGATTGTTTTTAAAAGAATAAAATGATGCTTTGAGAAAAAAAAAATTTCCTTTCTGAAGAATATTTCATGTTTTTTGATCAAAGAACTTTCTAAAATTATGTTCGGTGTCCTAAAAATCAAATTGCCATTTAAGTTTTTGAAAATATTTTAAATTATTTTATTAAGCTTTCTTCTGAATCTGAAATGTATTTCAAGAACATAATCTTATTTCAATCATCTTTGCCCATAATCAGTTTTGAATTCAAAATAACTGCATTATTTCAATAAATATATTTTCATCTTTAAAAAAATTATGAATGATTTTAAATTGTCCCTCTTTGTACTTTTGTAATAATAACCACACAAAAAATAGACATCCACTAATATATAAAACTGATATCCACACAAAAAATATTCTTATTTGCATGAAACCAAATCCTATTAACATAGTATTGCCATCTTGAAGTATTTTTAACAAAATATTTCAATACTTTTTCTAACCAATTCACCAAAGAAGGAATTTATATGGTATATTATTGGAGAAACACATTAAAGTGGTGCTACATGTTAAAATGGATGGTTTAATACTTGCATAATTTTAAATATAAACTAACTTCTATCCATCCATCTTTATTATCATCTTTTTACAAACAATGATATTGATTTCTTAATTTTTGTAAACTCTAATTTGTACTACAGGTTCGAGTCCATGGGGTGAATGGAGCCCTTGTAGTGGAAGTTGTGGTGGTGGAATACAGCAACGGAGAAGGCAATGCGATGGAAGTGGGAAATGCTCCAATGAAGAAGGTCAGCAGAGGACATGCAACATGTTTCCGTGCACTGGTAAGCTTCCTTTCTTATATTCAGATGCGGATTTAGACGTTTTGCAACATTAATCAGTGCACAATATGAAGTTCCTCTTAACTGTTCAATTAATTACACATTGTAAGTTATTGTCAACGTAATCACCTTCTTAATGATTTCTTTTAGTAAATTCTTTTCAAAAACTCTATGAAAATATAGGTGTTTTTATGTACTTATTTTGAGAATATTTATACAAAAATCTTATTAATAAAAAATATTTCATTTTCTGAAGTATTTATTGAAGTAAAAATTAATCATACTTATTAATTAATAATTATCTTAAATACAAATTTATATTTTTAATTGTTATAAAAGATTTGCTAGATTATTATAAAAGATTAATTAATATTTCAATACTTTTTTAAGTTAATACATTTAAATTTATTACAAATAATATAAATATTTCGATGTAAGTATACAGAGTAGTCCTAATATTTTGTAATTAAAAGAAATTGTGTTTTTTACAAATTTATTTATGAGCAATTATCCTAAATAATTTTAACTGACCTGTCTGTGACCCCATTTTAATCCATAGGCACACTAGTTTTTTAAATTCCAATCCTAGTTTGCCTAGAAAGGTATTTCCTTTGGAGATCTGATAATATTATACTGACATTTCTGTGAGTTATATTAAACTGTCAGTAATGATTACTTCAGACTTTTATGGGAAGTTTGGAATAACTGGGAAAATTTAGAATACTATAAATTATCAAATCATTTTAAAGATATATTGAATTTAAAAACTTGCTGACTTTCAATTAAATGCAAACACATTTTTGTAAAAAAATGGTTGGCTCTCACTTAAAAATAATGATTCTCTTTATAATTAAAAATTAAATCTGTTACAGAATTCTGTTAATTTCAAGGTTGAATTTTTAGATGTTATGTCAAATATGGGCAATCTAATTCAAAGGTTAGGGCTCCCTTTGGCTAAATACAAACTTGATTTCCATCCTAATAATTTAAAATATGAGCCAAATCGACAAAAATGTTCGCAATAAGAATATTATTTTGCATTCACAAGTAAGATTGTTTTTGGACTTCAGATAAATTTAGAGGTGTTTTTTTTTAAATAAAAAGCTATATTAAAATGCTAGATAAAATAGCTTTTCTTTTGTAAATATTTTTAATAATATATTTAAACGTATTTCAAATGAAATCTTATTCAGTCAAATTTGTTTTTTATGACATCATTTAAATTCTTTTTCAATTTGATCTAAAAAGTATTCAAAATGAATTTTATCGACATTTTAATTTTTCGAGTTGACAAAGATTCCAAAAAGATTCCATAACATTCTTAGAATGTTACAATAATGTAAGAGCCGCAGAATCTAATGCTTCCGATGCCTATTCAAAAGAGGTGGTATAAAGGCTGTTCATAATCACTCCTGCTTTTAGATTTACTTCCTTTAAATTTCTTTCCTGATTAAGTTACTGCTTTTCTCATTCGTAAATGGAAAAAATATTTCCTTAGTATTGCGTTATTTTTTTTTTGGTTCTCATTTTCACTCAAATTCCATCTGTAACATTATATCAGCATAAATAAATATATAACATAGTATAAACAATTCATGTTATTAATTAAATATATGTAATTCCGAATCGCTGCTTAGCGTAAAAGTCTGCATTTTAATAACTGTTGATAGTATTTTATTTTCTTATAAAACTGTAGTATTCAAACAATTTGTTTGATGAATATCTTTTTCACTCCTCAAAGCATAAATAATTGTATTTATCTTTACTATACTATTCATAAAGAAGTCGGCAAAGAACACTTTAACTTAAGTTAAGGAAAATTATGTATATTAAATTTAAATGTATATATGGAGGTTATAACTAAACTGTCCCAATATACAGTATCTTACAACGCAAACTGGTGAACGGATTGCATTAAAATTTGTTTCATAGACCCATAAACGCTTGTGGAATTTCAAAAAGAAAATTAGTTTTTTTTTTTTTTTAAATATCCACCACAGCCCTTTTTCTCAATAAAACATTACATTTAACACAACGAACGACCAAAATATAAGACAGAAACAATATTAACATTTTTTTTGCTAGTTTCTGAACAAAAGATATTTGTCATCGAAACATATCAAGTAAAGGTAAAAAATAAATCAGGGTAGTCTGTTTGAGGGAAAAAATACAGTTTATTAAAGTCTGGAGTATCGTGGTGGTGTTACGACGTTGAAGGACTTAATGAGCTCCATAAAGCTTCTTCTGCAATACATCACAATTGATTATTACAAACTGCTGTTGGACACTCTGTCCATCCACATAAAATTTTGCATGTCGTATCTCTCTCTACATCATCCTGAACTCTATTAAGAACTTCTCCTCTTGTACTATTTCATATTAATCTGTTTGTAACTGCAAACTGGACCGTTTTTTCTCTCAAACTCAAAAAAACTATTTATTCTTTACTTTTGTTTAATGTGGTTCGATGAGGTGGTCAGTAACTAGTCGGCACACGTTAATATTATTTCTGTATTCCGTTTTGGTCTTTTATTGTATGGAATTTAATGTTTTTCTGGAAAATATGCCCTCTGGTGGATGGAATTTTTTCGAAATTTCGTGATGGAATCTCGTGTAAAGTCTACATTCCAAATTGTTTTTGCAATTGTTTCTCCTGTTTTCTTTGCAGAATGTTGTTTATCGGGGAAGTTTAATTATTACCATCCTATATATTAATATGCTTAAAATAACTTGTCAGCTTGTATTTAAATAATGTCTGCTGTTTCTTTTCAATAAATAATTAATCATTTTACGTCATTAATGTTTCGTTTGAAGTAGAAGGGATATAATGTATAAAAGATATCACGTAACAGAAGATATAAGTTTTCGTTATCACGGGGACTCTCCAACTGAGAGCAAGCATATGGATCATTCCCACGAGTTTCCTAGCAATATTTCTGTGTACTTTCTTTTTCTGAGCTAATATAGAAAAGAAAGATGTGAAAAAAAATGTCACAATAAAACTCATGCAATTCCAAAGCCTTTTATCAATATATAAATCTGTAACAGTATACTCTCTCACTTCAGTTTCTAAAAAATGTTTGAATTTTTAATGAAATATTATGCATTTTTTACTTAAATTACGCTGATCATAACATTTTGACTGTATATACTTGTTATCATTTGCTTTATCTTAATGGATGATACACCTGAAACGCGATTGATACCAAATTCCTAAAATTTTCTCATCTTCGAAAAGTATTAAATTTTGAGCACGTATTAAACTTGAATTTCAAATATGCTCTCACAATGTAATGCTCTTATAGTTGGTTACAATATGAAAATAAGTATAGATTAATGATTGAATTTAATTAAACTTTTGATCTTTTAAGTAATTTATCAGACGTTAAACACAATTCAAGGGAATGACGCTGTATTCTTTTTTAGAACTGCTATCCATTTCAAATTTTGTGCAAATTTTTTGAAATTTACATAATGCATACATACGATTCATACATAATGGATTAGTAACTCTACTTAATAATTAAATATTAACTTTTTTACTCAGTAATTATCATTAATTTGATTTTCCCATAAAGAAATTTTATTGAATTGCAAGAATAATTTTTATATTCCTCTTTAACCTTACTCGAAACTATTTCAGGACTTGTTTAATGATATCTAATTATGTTGTCTGAAAATAATTTTAATCAGGAACTTAAGGCGTAATGTTTTCATCAAATAAAAGATTACAGCATACAAGATCGTAGAACCATCAATTAGGAAGATATTCGTATGACAAATATATGCAAATTAATCAGAATATGAAAAAATTAAAAATAAGGTTATGAGAATTTGCATCAAAATGGTCTTGATCTGTATGTTTAAATACTCTTTCATTGCTTCTTACAAATTAAATGACGTTTCAAATAAAATCAATCATACAGCCAAACTATGAAGGATAAAGCGTTTGCTGGATGTTATTAGCATTTTATGAAATGAAATGCCTACTCAGTTTTAAAAGTGGTAAGATTTATGCATCTATTTCCTCATTAAAAACTTCTAATATCGGTATGACGGTATCGGGACCGGACTTCATGTTCCAGACCCGATTCCATCGAAGAACCGTCGTATAAATGGGTCTGGTGCACTTTAAATTCATCGGCCAAGCATCCTTCATATGAGGTGGAGTTGAAGTAGTTTCGAAAGAGGGGTGCCAGCACAGATGTCGTCCTTTTCATCTGACCGAGGCTAAAAATTACGATGTCCGTTGCAAAATAGCCTAGTGTTACTTTAAAACGGGATTTAATATAACTTACTAAATTAGTGCTTCATATACTAATTATTGTGTCTTATTGTCTTTTTATCAAAGTTATATGCCATGTCTTATTGGTAAATTGTTTACTTAATTCATATATAAGAATAGTCAAACATTTTAATGTGAAGAAAGTTAACACTTCCCATGCAAACAAAGATGATAAGTTCTGTGCAAAACGCTTTAAACAGCTACTTTATTTTAGGGTCATGAATTATAACCGTGAGCACAATAATTTTTCCAAATTCTTAAATACGAAAAATTAGAAAAATAAGTATTCTTTAATCTATTTAATAAGTTATTTTAAAGATATCGATGTTGGAATTGTTGTTATTAAAGTTCTATCATCGAAAAAAAATTCATTCTACAAAGGGAGTAACGAATATAAACTCTGAATTTATGGCACAAGTGCATCAGAAAAGTTTAATAAAAAATAAAAATATGGTATTCAAATTGAAAATTTGTAATAAAAATCTTTAAAATTGCAAACTATATTAATAAAAATGAGTGTTTATCTGTATATCTTTTATGCGCTATCGTACCGTTCATCCGATTCTAATAAAACTTCAACATATTGTTTGCACTTACAAGATTATAGGCATAAAACAATCACGTAAAGTATAAAAAATATTTTCAGATCTAATTACCGCATCTATTAACCAAGAATTAACCACTAAATAACTCTCCAAAGAGATAACAGATTCAGCAAATTGCTAAATTTAAGCTAGACATTAATATTTCGTGGCTATTGTGCGTAACTGCAATGTCTTTCACTGTTTGATAGTTTTATTAGAGAATGTGCGAGAAAGCTTTAGGGGAATCAATGGTATAGGTTTGAAATTTTAACTAAACACTTTGTAAGATTTTAGCGCTTTTTGCAGTAACTTCTGAAAATATTATGGAACAAATAATTTTGCACCATATTAGCTTTGAAAACATTATCTTTTCAATTATATTAAAAATTTCATGGTTTAAATATATTTTCTATGTTTAATGAATTTTAAAAGAAAATATTTTAATCACATTTTCTAATATCAAACTCGATAATACTGAATGGATATTAAACAAATCACAAGTTGCAATAGTTTCTTTCCAGTCCATTATGAAAGAACACCAAGTTTTACAATTCTAAAAGAATGCACTAATATAATGAATAAAAATGAATATTTGTTTGCAGAATAGGATATTAAAAAAATACTATTTATGGTTCTCATTTATATATCCTTCAGTTTCAATGAATGTATTATTGCCAAGAAGAAAATAGATATCCTTCCAACTATTTTCAATTAAACGAGATGAAAATCAAATTCAAACGATATTTACTAAACTATTTCTTCTGCGGTAGCAACGCGCCGGGTACCAGGTAGTAGGTTATATAATAAACCCAAGCTTTCATACAATGTACTACTGTTGCCACAATTTTATTCTTACAATGACATATTCAAAGTAAGTGAAAAAAAATTGCACTTATCAATCGAAATGAAAAAATAAATGTAGCAGGATAATCACTTTCAATAACATGTTTTTGCAATTTTTCATAAGATAAAATTTTCCACACTTGTAATAAAATATTATGAAATGGTTAATTGAAGAGAAGGTCGAAAATCGAAGTAGATAAAATAGGAGATAAAGCAGAAAATTCCTATTTTTTTACTTTTGCTAGGATAATATCATCCAATCGCTAAGAGTGAGTTCATATATTATATTTGCATCAATATAAATATACTCATCAAAAATTGTCTTTCCGTGTAAGAAAGGTTTACCCCCATTTTTGATCCATATGATTCGAAAGTCTGTTTTATTTTACATAATTTTTCATCCATTAATTTCTTTCAAAATTTCATCAGTCTTTATAATCTCAACATACATTTATAAATTTTTTTCAATAGCAGGTATCTTACTATATATTACTCATCACGCTTTATTGGGAAATAAAATGAAATTGTAAAATATGTTTTATATTACCGTTTCGCTCTGCTAAAAGTAAAGTGTAGATTAATCGTCACATATATACTTTCCTTTGGATTGGTATTTAACTACTTTATAGAAAATTCTGATATTGCTTTTTAGTATTGAAAGATATATACACACATAGCATAGCTGCGAAATAATTGACGTCTAATTTGATGACATATGAAAACTATATTTATAATACTTTATATATTTATGTTTATTATTATTATCATCATCTCGATCACAGTAATGAAAATATTCACAAAATCAGGAAACATATTTTTGGTCTTATAAAAAATAAATACAATACAAGAATAAATACAATACAATAAAAAATAAATACAATACAAGAATAAATAAAATACAATAAAAAAGAAATACAAGAATAAATACAATACAAGAATAAATACAATACAATAAAAAATACAATACAATACAATAAAAATAAATACAAGAATAAATACAATAAATAAATAAATACAATACAAGAATAAATACAATAAATAAATAAATACAAAATTTAAATACAATAAGCGAAATAGACAGCAATTGTAAAACAAAGAAATTTGAAGAGATTATGTAAATGCTGACAAAGGATATATAATAGCCGGGGATTTAAAAAATTTGTTTTCAATGTAAAATTTCATAAACCAATAATTTTTAGATTCGTATCTTGTAACACAGGTTGCTAAACCATTTACTAAACGGGGAAACATTTCTTTGAAAACCTAAAAATATCCCAAATAAAATTGAAGATAACTTTGTAATTAATAATAAAAATATTTTGGAATTTCTAAAAGGTAATAAAATTTATACTTATGACCTTGAAAATTGATACACTAACCTGCCCCATGAAAAATTAATAAATGTCTGTAACTCTTATATATGACGTATGTTTAAATGAAGATATTATAAATAAAAATAACTGGCTGGTTTCATGCAATTTTAATATTACCCAAAATTATGTTTTTAATGGTATTAATTTTTACCAACAATTTAAGGGATTCCAATGGGTACAACTTTCTCAAGTGCTTTAGCTAATATTCCCCTGCATTATTAAGAGAAAAAAATAATTACAAATTACTTAATAAATGGATGGAGATTTATTGATGATTTAATTTTGATTAACTTAGATTATACCAATATTGTTACTAATTGCTATCCTAAAGAATTAATTTTAACGGAAACAAATAAAAATCATCTTGAAGCTACTTATCTGGATTTAAGAATCGAAATTGTTAATAATAAAACAGTTTGTATTTATGATACGAGACGAATTCAGCTTTAAAATAATTAAACTCTGTAATTATCACTCTAATCTTAATTCTAAAATTTTCAAAAATTTAATTTTGTCTCAATTTTATAAAATTAAAACAATTTGTAGTAACAAAATTTCATTTATAAAAGCAACAAATTATTTTATTGAAAATTTAAACAATAACAATTTTTCCACAAAACTACTGCAATATTAATATTTTAATACAAAAAGAAATGATGAAATATTAATTTTTAACGTAAAAATAAAATAGATGGCGCTCAGACCCTCCATTTATATTTTTTTTCTCTACTTTTCTCTATATTCGAAATCGGTTAACGAATTGAGATGTTAAGGTGAGATTTATTCACTTGTTGATGGTATGTACTTTCCTTTTTTTAAAAAATTATTGATGTAGAATATTTTAATTATTGGTTGAATATTTTTATGTAGTCTTATTTTATATATTTTTGCTTTATTAGGTGATGTTTTTAATATTGCTTTGTTTTTGCCTTTGCTGTTAAAATTGGTAAATTTCTTTTACCTTAATTTTCGGGGGATTTTCTGGTCGCGAGGGGTCATTGGGGTCACGAGGGGACACTGCCCGATTCCTCACAGAAAAAACCCCTCATTTTGAATCCTTACCTGAGGGTGACCCTTGAAAAAGTCTTCATGCCAGATTCCTTTTCTATTTGTTGTAATTATGATTGTTATATTTTTTACTTGGCTTATATTGCTAATTTGTTTAGATTCATCAGTATTTTAGAAGTAACGTCATCAGTGATCACTAAATACAATGATAGTTTTTTAATTTTAAACTTGTTTGAATCCCAAGTAATTTTTAGCTTCTTTTCCGTAATTAGTTTCGTTTATTTAATCATATTAATTCCGATTTGTTTCATAAATAGTTTTTATTTCATTTAGCTTGTATTTTTGCTTACTTTTTGTAGTTTAATTTCGCTTCAGATATAATTGGTTTCTGTTTTCCGAAATAATTTAATTTTTGATGATTCTGGAAATTGGTTTTAACTATTTAATGCTTTTATAGTTGATTACTTATATATATAATATAGGTATTTAGGGCCTTTCAGTGCAAAAATTGCAAACTGAAAAATGAATCCCAATCACCATTTGAATACTTTCCAGAATTTTTTCTTTTTTATTCCAATGGGAAAAAAATATAATAATTTGCCAAAAGAGACAAAATTACTCTCGGATACCAATCATGTGCAAAAACATTATGTGTATTTGAAATTATCATGTTTATCATTGAATATTTTTACTCAAAAAATAACAACTCTTCTACTACATTTAAGCGCTTTGTCAGGTGAAAGTTTTGCGCCGAAGTTATCTCACAAACTTCCGATAGATAATTCTGCATAAATAAATTATTGAATTATACTCACGATTGCTCCACAATGTACTTGATATTGAAGATTGTGGTCTGGACGAAACTTGAAGACACGTTTTGTCTTTTTTATGGCTTATTTGTAACATCAGCCACCGGGTACATCATGTGTAGCAAGCCTAGAAAATTCCGCATAAAATCTCTTGGGAGAGAGAGCCAAGATCACACTACTCCTAGTACACGAGTCGACTTCGCATTTATAGTGGAAAAAATATACAAACATCGATTGTGAGACCACATGATATTTACATCACTGGCAGCTAACTCCACCCTCGAAGATCACGAGTTTCAATAAATTGTTAACAATACATTTTGAAGATATATATTTTTTTCTATCCTTCAAAATTCCACTATCATGCTCATTCTTTAGAATTTATGAATTCGATAGAAAAAGATTTTCAATCTAGGAAGGATGTTGCGAAAACGACTTAAAAGTAATATTTCTGCTCGGCGCAAGTGTATTGCAATCAAAATGCATGAAAGGGTACTGAATTTTGACCAATAAATTGATATCTTTTAGTTTTATGTTTCTATTTACCAATACTTTCTGATCATAATAGCATTTTAAGGATGTTTCGATACGAACATTGTTTACGAATCATCGTTAATACATCATAATTATTGAAATGTGATCACTCTTTTAGCTATCATCTTGAATCAGAATGATGAAAAATAATAGAAATGCAGCTCTACTTATTTAAATATAAAATCATGCGCAAAATTTAATGCAATTCTTGCAACTTAATTTGAGTTTCTATCTCTGATATTTCAAATGTTTTTATGTATTATTTCCGTGTGAGCTTGAATATTCTCTAAATTCTAAAAGGGAACGACAGACTATTCATTAATGGGATCATGAGTACAATTTGGAAATCCACAGTGTAAAGTTGTCAATTTTTATTTTATTTCGGAACTGTTGTAGGTTAAACTCAATTTTAATAATGATATTCAATCAATTTACACAACCGGAAATTATCTCCTTTCGAAAACATTCTTTTAGTCAGATCTTGATTACGATAATAACACAAGGCTTGGAAGAATCAACAAACTGTCTTTCATTTATTTTGTAAGCTAAGACGTCCATATTTCAATTAAGATGTGTTCTCGTTACAAAGAGTCTTTACGAAATAATTTATAATACGAACAAATGAAGAGAAGGAGCTTACAACAAATATTAAGAATGGAGCTGCACTGATTCTATGAAACTCAAATTTTGGACTTAACAGCGATAATCCTTTTATTATTAACGAAAGGCATAAAGCAGTTCCGTGGATCGAAAAGCAATTTATTAAAGAGCTATAGAAGCAGAAACCGGCGATGCTTCATAGACATATACCATGATAATTCACTGTTTCAAAATTATTCGTTGAATTTAATTCTTCTCCACTTTAGATTGGATTTATCAGTGACAGCACTAGGTAATGAATAAATTCTGAAATAATTCGCATTTAGAATTTGGAAAGCCCAAATTCCAATATCCCCAAATATTTAAATTAAAACTCTAACGTGATTTGAATATTAAATCCGATCGTAAAGAATTATTTGGCATCAATGTATTGAACTGGATTTTATAATATATCCAAGTTTTGAAATTGGAATTATTCGACGGTTAAAGCTATTTATTTCGAAATGTCAATAATCATTTCGTTTATTTGACAGAAGTAATCTATGAGGGATCAAACTCAGAGAAACTGAATAACAAAACCTTTTCAGAAAAGGCGATGAATCAGAATAACCCGATTCAATAAATTTCTAAATTTGTCAAAATTTAAATAGAAAAGTGCGTGGAAATCAAAATTTATTGTTATTTTTGTTGCTGAATAAATTGGATGCTGTTTTGTTTTATTGACACAGTACACTCTCGAGTATCCAGTTCGGGACTATCCTAATTTTTTAAAATCATAATTAAAAATGAGGAAAGTAAGGCCTTTTCATTGGCAACATTGCAAACCCGTGCATTAGGGCTTTTGCTATAACCCTTCGTGTGTGCAAAATACAACTTCTGACTGGAAAATAGCAGCATTACTATTACCTTTTCATAACTGTATAATGATTTATAGTCAAAAATATAATGAGTTTGAGCAAATATCCTTAAGGATTAGGCCTACAATTTACGTTAATGTTTCCTGCATTTAAGTTACGCTTTAAAAAATTCATGTTAAAATATAAACAGTTCATATGCACTGATGGGAAAAAAATCCCAACACTTGGAAGGAGCTGTGCTAGATAAACGAAATTTGATAGGCGTGTTTATACATCTGAAAGATGAAGTCGATTCAAATTTCGAGCTATGCGCGTAAGTGTGGCACTAGTAGCGACACTATGAACATGCAAATGAGGTTTGCTTTACATAAGCGCTGTAAGGTTTGTGGTCGTTATTTACAGTTGAGATTTGACGTAGTGGGTTAATGCTAGTCAAGGATGCCTCTGAGAAGACGAATAAGTCATTATCAACAGCTCACTGAGTTTGAACGAGGTCGTGTTGTAGGGCTACGAGAAGGTGGGTTTTCTTACCGCGATATTGCTGAAAGACTTGGCAGGAATGTATCCACTGTGCATGAGTATTGTCGGCAGTGGTCAAGGGAAGGTACTGCCTCAAGAAGATCAGGTTCCGGGCGGCCACGTGGTACTACTGAGAGGCAAGACTGTCGTATTCGGCGTATGGCTGCGGCTAATCGTACTGCAGCTGAAATTCGAGCTGCAGTGGGCACCACAGTGACACAACGAACTGTTACAAATCGGTTACTTCAAGGACAGCTCCGAGCCTGACGCCCTGTACAGTGCATTCCACTGACTCAAATCACTGCCATTTGCGACGTGAGTGGTGTCAAGTTAGAGCTCATTGGAGGACGGAGTGGAGATCTGTTGAGTTTTCATTTGAAAGCCGGTTCTGCCTTGGTCGCAGTGATAGCCGTTTGTTGGTTAGAAGGAGGCAAGTGAACGTCTGCTAGTGACCTGTCTGCGGTCTAGACACACAGGGCCTGCTCCTGGAGTTATGGTTTGTGGAGCAATTTCGTGTTACAGCAGGAGCACTCTCGTGGTTATCCCGCGCACCCTGACTGCAAATTTGTACGTCAGTCTAGTGATACAACCCATTGTGCTGCCATTCATGAACAGCATTCAAGGGGTGTTTTCCAACAGGATAACGCTCGCCCTCATACCGCTGTTGTAACCCAACAGGCTGTACAGAGTGTCGACATGTTGCCTTGGCCTTCTAGATCACCAGATCTTTCTCCAATCGAGCACGTATGGGATATCATTGGACGACAACTACAGCGTCATCCACGACCAGCATTAACCGTCCCTGCATTGACCACCCAAGTGCAACAGGCATGGAACTCCATTCCACAAACTGATATCCGACACCTGTACGACACAATGCATGCACGTTTGCATGCTTGCATTCAAAATTCTGGCGGTTACACCGGTTACTAATGTACCAACATTTCACATTTGAAATGGCTCTTCTCGCCAATGACTCTACCTGTGATCTTGAAACTTTAATCAATTAAATATGTTACCTAGACAAATGTATTCCTAAAATTTCATTACTGTACAATAATTTTTTCTTGGTGTTGGGATTTTTTCCCATCAGTGTACTTTACCATACTTTTTCTTTGACAAATTCTTGAAACATGCAGTGTAGTATATAAACCACCAATACAAATCCTTCTGTTTTACCTCTACACATTACCGGCAACTGCTTGCTTGATTTACCGGACCGCGGTCCCTTTCACATTGACATAAATAGAGTGATCAGTAATCTATAAGAAGCTATATAGTACTATAACAGTGAGATCTGTTATAAAAATTTGGTCTTCTGTTATTGGTAGGGAAAGAAAATGATGGCTGATATTCAAATTCAAAACTCAGTTTACTTTTTCGATATAAAAAATAATAGATTTTAAAACAAATCCGATATCAAAGGTTTAATGATTCTACACATTTAAAACATACCTAACACAGAAAAACACTTTTACTTTCTAATAATATGACCTATAAAGAACGTATCATTTCAATCATTCCGGTATAAATTGAATTTATTTAAAAATTTTAAAATATCAATTGAAAAAAAAATAATTTTGAGGCTAGGTATTCAAGGCTATCTCATTCTATAAAATAGCATGATTTGAGTAATAAAAGAAATTTTGATGTTAAATCTATAGATGTTATTTTCTTTTCTTATAAATCAACAAAGATTTCTGGTGTATTCCTTACTTAAATTGTGAAAAACAATAAAAATGAAAATATTGGTTTGCAAAATCTTTCCCTTAAAACCTTTTGTGCCTTTGATAGAAAATAAATTTCAGAATTTGAAAGAGTATAAATGCATTTATCCTGCTATTCACTGGTATTTTCTTTTTTTTCCAAGTTTCTTTGATAATTCAATCATTTATTTCATTTGTCCAATTTCTATGAATGATTATTCAATTCTGAGAATTCTTCTTAGAACTCTGAAAAAAGCTTATGCTGACATCTTAACAATGCAAGATTCCATTAGAAAAAAAAAATTAATGCTAATGATCTTAGTGTTATTGAAAAACAAGATTCAAAATGTTGAATTCGGATAGTTATTAAATAAATTGAATCTGTCCATTTAGATGGAATCTTAATGACAATTTTTAGTGATTTTTATGACAAAAGCAATGAAGCTTTGTGAAACAAATTCGTCCAAAGTATTTTAGATTTTAATATAAATGTTTTTTTAATCCTGTGTTCCCTCCTTTAACTATAAACCCTTTATTTGTGAAAATATGACTTGCATTCTGGTTTTTTACGCTCTAATATCCAGAAGCAATTTAAAAACTAATGCAATTGTGTACAATAGTAATAAAATGACATGCCATTTTTCTGAACTTCGTCAGGAAAAGATGTCTTACGCTATAACACTTTAGAATTGGTGATTAAAGCAAAAGGAATATGCATATGATTAAATAAAGTTTAATTTTTCTAATTTGTTTTTTAACTATACTACCTTGTTTTTCTACTGGTCGGAATTTGAATAATTTTTATTGCAGGGTTTCTTTTTTCATAATCCAAATAGTGTATATAAATATATTTTATCACTTTAATTATAACTATACAATATTTTTTTCAATCAATGAAATTTAACTTATTTAATGAGAGTAAAATTGAAATATCGATTTTGTTGCTGGTGCAAATATTCCCAATTCCTGTAATGAAAATTTTTTAACTACTTGTGTCAACCAATCTATGGAAAAGGGAGTAAAACTTGACTGCGGGGCTGTGGAAGCATAATTATGTAAATTGATCAGCAAACATGTAATTAAAAACACCGCTATTTTTATTTATGGATTGAGAAGAATTACTAACCAGTAATAAAAGTGGAAAAAAAGATATGAAGAAAAAAATTATGGAAAAAATAAATATGCGTTGATGGAAGGAGGAGAGATAAAAAAAAAAGAAACATGAAAAGAAAGGTAAAACATAGAAGAAAAAAGCAGCTGAATAAAGAAGAAAAGGAAATAGGAAAGGGGAGTGAAAAACATGAAAATGAAATGCAAAGGGAAAAGAAGAAAAAGAAAATAAGGGGAAAAAAATGCAAAATAAAAAGCTAACCAAAAGAGACAGTGTGAAAAAAATTAGAAATAAAATAAAAGAAATCAAATCGATAGAGCAGAAAGGGAAAAAATACCATAAAATATTAAAATATATCAATATTACACCCTTTTTACTTTATTAAAATTGTAAAGAAACTTTTGAAATGCTTTGAAAACAATTATTTATGATACATTTTTGGTACATGGAATCGAAAATATTATTGAATAGCATTGAAACATAGTATCGTGATGAGAAAAAACATTAATAGTGTCGTTAGTATTGTAGTGTCAGATAAGCAATAATAAAAAGTTATTAATTCATTCTTTTAAATATTTTTACAATTGAAATGTAAAATACGATATGTAATTTAATATTCTTTTAAATGAATTGCATCTTTAAAGCAACAACAATATTCCCTTATATAATACTATATATCGAAGTTGCAATATAATCATTTTAAGGATGAATGGCTCTTGGTCCTAAAAGTAATTTTTGAAATTATATAAAACTGACACTGTGTCGTAGTAAGAAATTTTATTTTTAAGAAAAGGTTCTGTGAAATTACGTTATGCAAAGTTAATGAATCTAAAGTCGTGTTATTTTGAATGCATTCATTTATGCCTAGGATGCTTTAAAATCCCTTTTCGCTAAGTGTCAGGATTGATTCATTTCTAGAATTCAAAATGCGATGAACTTCATATCTTCCTTCTTAGTATTTTTAGAAGTTACTCGTCTAAATTAAATGGCAAAGTTTCCTTTTACCATGTTTTAAACTTTGTCATTTACCATTCGTTTTACATAATTAAAAAAGACTCAGATAATCTTAATAGTCTTAAATCTGTGTTTTATCTCAATGGATTTAAAATTACAATGATTCTTATTTACTGCATACTTTTAGTTACATTTAAGTTTCTAAAGTTGTAACTTTGTGATAAACATTTCGATCATTTGATATGTAGCAGTTTTGATTTTTTTTATAGAAATGCAAAAAAAAAAAAAAAAAAAAAATTATGACAATTACCCTTTTTATTTCTTTCAGGACAATTATTAAATTCGCTCCGAGTACCAATTATCAGTTATTTAATCATTTGATTACATTTTAATTCCACACTTCACATCGTAGTGAATCTCGGGAAATAATTTTTTCCAGAATTCATAATATTTAAATAATGAAATATGAAATAAAAATCAGATTAAAAAATCTACTTTTTATTGTACTTATAAAGTTCATAATTAAAAAAATCATCTACAAAGCATTGATTTTTAATAGGTATTTTGAACATCCTGGAGGTGGCTGGAATTCATCGGTCAGCCCTTCGTCCATCTGGACGACCTACGGCCTACAAGCTGCTGCCCAGTGGATCTTGGCGATCCAAAAAAGAAGAGATAGTGTTTCCGAGGACATTTCCTTGGGAATTCTCTCTTCTTGTAACAGTCAGGGTGAAAAAATCATCATCTGGGGGATTCCTCCTCCGCGTATTGCATTCGGAATCCTTGCAAGTAAGTGTTTACGGATATAATAATTTGTAGACTGTTTTGGAAAGTGTTTAAAAAAACGTCAGGTCACTACTTTCCAGCGAAATTGCAAATTATATTTTTACTTATTTTTTAGCTATTATAAAGTTATTTGCCGTCGAACGTTTTTTTCTTATAAAATTAATTTACTACTATAATCATGCATTTATTGCTAATAAAAGCATTAAGAATAACTAATTATTTTCTTTCTCGTCTTAAAACCTTCATTTTTTTCATTATATCATTTTTATTTATTTTAAAATCTTGCAGTGGATTGTGTATAATGTAATCTTATGTGTAGGAATAATTGCACTAAGCCCATAGTAATATATATCGAGTCTGTGATTATTTCGTTTCCATTTTTAAATGATTCTTAAATTTTTAATTCCATTATTCTTGTCCCTTAAATTCATATTCCTTGTCCCTCATGAATGACTAAATAACATTGATATACAGGGTGCGCTAAAAAATGTTGGACCAAGAATTTTAAATATAACTTTATAGTAAATAAATTAACAAAATATAACAAATAATAACAGTAGGCTTTTACTAATAAATAAAGATCATTGGTTTCAAAGTGACCGCTTTTTTACAGAGGCACAAACACTTATTGAAATTTTCAGCAATGATCCGCTAGTCTTCTACATTTAATTAATCTATTTTTTGCCAAAGCGATTGCTTTAGAAAGTCCAAACTTTTGTGGTTAAGTGTAGGCTCTAAACTCCCTATACTGCAATCCATGGGACTACCATTCGGCAGTATTGAGGCCACTCTCCAGATGTTATCATGCCCGGAAGTTTTGCCTTGCACCACTCTTAAATCTTTTTTATCTTTGTGAGCTGGTGTGGAGTCTTGATGAAACGTCCATTTTACACTGTCGAAGCGCGCGCGCTTTATTAACCAGTAGAATTTCAACAACCTAAATTAAATAAGTCAATTTTGATAGTTCTAGGTCAAACGGCCTTTCCTGTAAAGCGTTAATACTCATAAAAAAAACTTGCACATTTTCATATTTATTATTTGTACTGATATAACTTAAGTTTCAAAATGCAATCTATTTCTAGAATGCTTAGAAAATCGAAATTGAGTTCTAAACAGGAATAAATATCTCATATTTGGAAAATTAATTTTCTTTTTATTCAATTAGTAATTAACTTTCACTATAAATTTATCTTAGTTGTATTAAATTATATAATTAATCACTCAATTTTAGCATGATTTTCTTTATATTAGGAAAAAATCTCTTTGAAAACATTAAAAAGTGTGACTACTTTTAAATTAATGATATTTCTTCGTTTAATTTTTGACTTAAAAAGATTTTTATTTGTATATTACCAAGCAATTAAATGTTAAAATAACCTTTTTATAAATATCTTTTATTTATGTTAAAAGCATTTCCTTTTAAGAATTATTTAAGTAGTGTCTTTTACCAAAACATGTTCCTTTTATCCATATGAATATGCTCAATTAGTATATTAGTACACTAATTGAGCGGATGCTAATGCTCTTCAAAATAAAGGCAATATCTTGTTAAAAAGGTAAAATACATATGAAAACCTCTTCGGAAAAGAATGGGTGAATTACTTGTAAAAGTCGAATATAATTAAAAATAATTATTATTTCAATTTAAGCACCGAAATAATGAACGTTTCGCTAGCCATACCAATGAATAGGATACTATTTATCTTTGGAGCTTAAGTAGACATAAAAAGCTTTTCAAGCCTTTTAAGTCTATTTTGCTTCAAGTTTATTTTAGTACTTCTTGAATAAAATATTTCTTAATCCATTTTCTCTTTTGATGTTGAAGTGCCGCAGGAGAAGAGCTTTCGACTTTAAATCTAATGAACTAATTTAAAGCTTTTTGATGTTTTTATTTTATTTATTTGAAATGGAGAGAAAAAAATTCTTAAAAGGTTTTTCGTGAATTTGGCGTAAAATTAATTTTTCTAAAATCTCTCAAAGAAATGATTATTTAAAATTCATGCTTTAAATTAAATTTAAATGGACTTTATTTTGTTCTAAGGATTCTAATTCTTTTATTTTTCCAAAGTTAAAATTATTTCTATCTTTTAGAATTTCGATTTCATTTCATTCATAAACAGACCAATGCAATTCATGATTAACATCCTATATAGTTGTTTCTTTTATTGCAAATTAGCCACATGCTGGGTCATTTTATTTAATTTTATTTAAATTATCCAGATGTAATTTTATGATTTAACAAATTGTTAGACATTACAGATTTATTATTTTCAAGGATTTACTTTAATTATTTTTGAAATTACTTTTGCTTTGTGTATTGCAAACTGAACCTTTCTAATGTCAGTCTCTAATATCATAATTATGCAGTAAATGAGCTGTTTGTCTATTTTTTAAAAAAATTGCGTGATATTGTAACTGAAATTTTTTATTCGAAACTACACAAACATTAAACAGATATCTACTTCTTTATTTTCAACCAGTGGAAGAATTCACGCAATTAAATATTTGATTAAACAGCAAAAATGCTTTGAATTTAAGAACTGAAATGTAATCTATGATTGAAATCAGGCAAAAAATTATAATAATTAAAACTCTTACCAACTGCATGACTTTTAAATTTAAAGTAATGAAAAAGACAATTATTTTTTAAATTTCGGAACTGTTTAAAATTTATATTTGTGAAACAATATTTTTGAAAGTAATAGCGAGAAGTTACTTTCAATAAAATTTCACCAAAACTCTCCTCGTAATTATACATTTACCAATTTTGTTAGTTGTAGATCAAACAATATAACTGTTGAGACCAACCCCACCCACCTGTTCATCTTTATTATTAGTAGAAATAAAGATATAGAAAGGTAATCTATAGTTATATCGGTTTTACTTTCTGGTCTTTAATATTCTCCAATTATTTATAAAACTTTTATTCCTCCTTTCAATGTTTTCACATTGAAAATAACTTTTAAATTGTCTATATTTATGAACCTTAAGGCTTTCTGTTTACAGCATGGCAAGCAATCATTACGAGTATTAAAAAATAATTAAAAGAAAGCCCAAGAATGTAGTGTCTTAATCAACCAAAACAGTTTTGAGTAATGTTTAGCTTCAAGTCGTTATCTGCAGTGACACAAGGAATGGTAAAAATAATTTAAATATTTTTCAGGAGTTTAAAACAGAGATAGGAATATAAGGAATAAGAATTGTAAATACGAATATTTTCTGCATAATGCATTTCCGCATTAATCAGTTACTCTTTTTGTTTGTAATAATACTTATTCAGATTATAAATACAATATTGGTTATTAAAAGTTAAGTGTTTCATCCAAATAAAAATAAGTATTGCAGAATATTTTAATCGCCATCTTAAATATTATTCACCTTCGTATAGCCAGCATATTAGTAGGTATGAAGAAAATATTAAATTTGTATTAGATATTTGCTCGAGGATAGAATTAGATATAAAATATTTATAATCTTAATAATGCAATTTATGTACGTATTTTCATGTTTTGCCGCATGTAAATGGACGCTCTCAATTTACTTCTTCAGCGTTTCTACTTTTGTCTTTGATTCGTTGAAACATATAAAAATAAATTAATAAAGTTTATTAATTGTTTTTAAATGAAAATATTCTTTCAAAATGAAAAAAAAAATCTGAATATTTATCATGAAGCATTTTTATTATAATAAATTTAACTACACTTATAGTCTTTTATCGTTACATTACACATTTCTACATTTAATGGAACATTGGTTTATAGTTGCAGCAATAGTTTCCAGAGTGTCATTTTATTATTTCAATGATAGAAAAAATAATAATAATAACTGAATCGTAAAGAAACCTTACTTTTTTTCACTCTCGATACCATGGGAATTTTAAATGAAATTTGTAGTGAAAATAATCAAAATGAAAGAAATGTGCTTTGTCATAAGTTTTTATAAAATTACAGTTTTTAGTTTTTAAAAGCATGTTGTGAAATGTTTCAAAGTATATTTAAACTTATACTTAAATTATTCTTAAATAAGTATATTGAAATATAATAAAGTAAAGTATATTTAAAGTATAAAGCAGCCTTGTTTATACTTCAATATAAGAAATTATGAACAATTTAAAAACCGCAGAAGTAGATGAAATATCACATTAACGTCAATATATAAAAATTTTGAATTTTAAAAATCGATAATCATCAAAAAAGGAAAAAAAACTTGTCATATGAGAAAATGAATCCATATTTTATGGTTCACTTATAAGATATTATTTATCTTTGTGAAAATACTTTTTCATACTTTAACCTGATTAAAAACATTTTTTAATTCTCCTACTTTTCTAATTAAATACAAGATGTATTTTTGCACATTGCTCTTCTCCATTGAAATCTTAACATCAATAGAGAAGAGCATTTGATATCAAACTTTATGTGTCAATTTATTTATTTTGCAGTATTTTAAGCTCTTTTAAAAATAAAATAAAGCTTTGAAAGAATTTGAAGAGCTTGAAGGACGTTTCATTTTCCTAATACAATTTCAGAAGAAAACAATATTAAATGCATTATTAAAATTTAATTTTATATTTGCCTGATTTTATTTTCATATTTTTGACGATTTTATTTTTAATATTTGCTTAAATTTTAAATACAATAGAAATAAATATATTAATGCAATTATTATTGAATTATTTCAGTTTAATAAAACGAGTTATTAAGATTAAAAAAATATTTTTTTTTAAATTTCCTTTGCATATAGGGTTTTTACTTTTGGGGAAGGTAAGCAATGCATTTTTTCGGAATGTTTATGAAATTTTGAATCAATAAGCATTAAAATTTTTCTTTTCTTAAAAATTTATTAACACAATAGATAAACATCCAGAAAAATATCTTCAAAAAGTTAATCCTTGAGATAAGGTGCAATATTGAAATTCTATATAAACTTGCTTCGCTGTCTTTTCGATTGGTTTATATAAAATAAATTTACAATGCAAGAAAACATATTAGACTAATTTTATTATGCGTTTTTATTTCAACGACTTTATTATCCAAATACGGATTAAATTTGTTGAAAGAGGAGGGATTTTCCGTAAATTGCTTATGAGAATTTCTTCTCATTCGAATAAACAGAAAAAAATATGTTTGAATCTATGTGTCAAACAAAAATGTTGCTATTTTCGACAAATGACAGAAAGGAAAAAACAAGTATAACTTCAATCATTTCCTTTTTTGATAATATTTTTATGATTAAACCGTTCACACGAATGCCACAAATATAAATATAGATAATTGTGTGTAGATGATAATGATTAGATATAGAATATCTTAAAACATGCTGAGGAAATATTTCTAAAACCATAGAACAAAAGAATGGAATTCGTATTATTCAATTCACAGTATTCTACACTTCAATGATGAAAGTAGATTCTTTGGGATAATAGTTTTCTAAATTGTGATGGGAAAAGTGAAAATTATGTATTGAAATAATATTAAGACAAAATCGAAATATAAAATGCAATTTGTAATTATATGAGTTACTCTTGGTTAGACTTAAAAAATAAATATTAAAATTTAATATTCGTTGATTTTATTGGCTCAAATCGATATGTTAAATACATAACTTTTAATCTCACAATAAAAATTGTAATTTTTCAAAAAAAATATTTCCGAAATTATAATTATGAGTATTATTTTAACTAGAATTAAAAATGAATTCTACAATATGCTGTGGAAATTAGTAGACAAATAAAGATAATGGCAATAAATTGATATTATTCGATTTCTAATTTTTATTTTCACGTGATGAAGGTAGTTTTTTTTAAATATTGTTCAAAAATAGGAAACTTTTTAAATAAAACAATAAAACAGTCACTGGAAAAGTTTACACACACTCCCAAATATATAGTCGCGAAGATGCAAAGAATAGCTAGTCACAGAGTAATAATATATCAAATTTATCAAATTAATTAGCAACATGCAAGCGAAGAACAGATACCACTGCTTGTGGAACTCCGAATTTATACCTTTACAGAATACTCGGGAATTATAAAGAAGTACATAGAGAGTTCTAGAAGTTTCTGGAACATTAACAAATGAATAATTATAAAAGTTTAAATTAATGTCCAACTTTTAAAGTAATGAAGCTTGGCTAGGATTCGAGCACTCGACTTTGTGCATCGCAAACTCATATTTTACCTCTCAGCCATTTTAATTATGTACAAATCTTCCTTTTCGGGGCATTACTCCCTTCTTAAAAGAACAGCGACTCGCTCAAAAAAATTAAGCTATGTTAAGAGCTTTCATTCATGCACGAGTCATGGGTCCAGTGTATAAGTTTTCTTTCTTACCAATAGCATCTTCTTGTTTTTGTTCATCCCCATTTAGAGTGTGCATGTCTGAATCATAATAAGGCTTCATGCTCAAAACATACATTATAACTTTTTACTTCCTTCTTCGAGAGGAAGGATTTCATAATTTTCATAAGTCACATCTGAATCACATAAGAATTGAATTTCATAAGTCACATCTGATAATCGGCGAAGCTCTTGTTATGTGTCAAAATACTTCCTCAAAAACATTTCGGAGAGACCGACTTTTCTTACCAGAGTATAAATCCAATACTCCTTAGACATGCTAACTATATACAAATCTTCCTTTTCTCGGCAATATATATCACAGGGTAATCAACAAATAACAGGAGGTATTCTGTAGCATGTTATGTACTGGACGAAATCTATATAAGTATCGAATACTTTATTATATAATTTGCTTATACGGGTGCTTCGTGTCATGGCGTCGAAGATAAAAGGAAGGGTTGAGAGTATTTAAGTCATTCTGAAGGAATTCGCCCTCCGATTGTTCTATGTTCTTAGTGAAAGCGTCGTATTAGTCAAATTGTTTTATAGCCATTACTGCCATTCGGGAATATTGGCGATTAAAACAGTTACGCAGAGGATTGATCGTCATACATAACTTATGAAGGAAGCTTCAACGTTTTGTGACATCAATGCTTCTTGGTGTGCAACCAAACCGGGGGTATAAAGCTGTCAAGCTACAACGAGTTGAAGAAGTTGCAATCACCGTTATATATCTGGCGAGATCTGATAAGCAGGGTAGCAAAGTACCAGCAGTGCACGTTCAGTATCATGGCAAACATATATCCCTTTTTCTACAGTGCATAGAAGATGTTGCGTAAAATAATAAAGTGTTAGCCTTATAAAATAACAAAGATTAACTGATAACACTGATCTGAATCTTGATAATTTCTGGTTGTGGAGCTACCTGAAAGCCGTTGTGTATTAAAGACGTGCTCCTGATATTGCTACTTAAAAAGAAACTCAAACTGCGGTATTTATTCATGTCAGATGAATAAATGTCGATATGTGGTGAGCCACTGTCGGAACCCTCGTGTACTGCATGCAGTTACTTTAATAAATTGGTGCTCATCTAAAGTCAAATTTGTAAGTTGCTATAATAAAAGTTTTTCATTGTTATTTGATGTTTTGCTATTTACTGTTTCCATTGGGGGTTTTGAATTCTTTTTTTCTCACATTATGCGCCTGCAGAGCTATGATTTCCCCAATCGATGTTTTTTGCATTACTGTTTTGTTCCTTGATAAATCGAAACCGTCTACTTTATTGTGTATAGTGACTAAAATTTTGTTGTATTTCGTCTCATACATAACACGCTAAAAGGCTCCGAACACCACCTGCTATTTCTTGATCACCCTGTGTATATATAATAAACATTAATGACTTTTTATGTGGAAGTACTCAAAATAAAGAAATCATTTTCTTTTATTACCCAAGCAATTCTCACTTAAAAAAGTCTTTCAAATAATTTCAACCATTGATTAATGATTTAGAAAGAAACTGAGGAATTATTAGTCTGTAGTCAAAGTTAATTTTATCTCAAATGTGTGACATCCATTATTAAAAACTATGACTATCTTAAATATAAATAAACAAATTTCATATGCTTGAAACAACTAATTATTTTACATTTTAGCATAATTTCTCGCTATTGCTTTTATGTATATTTATGCCCTTAAAATATTATTTTGGTATTTAGAAAATATACTTTTATCGCTAAATAGGAAAACTATTCATTCTTATTAGAATATTAAAATTGTACATTCAAAGAAATATATAAAAACAAAAAAGTTTCGAAAGCGAATTTAATTATTTCAAAAATAACAAAAAACCCTACACTTCAGGGAAATTTTGAAATATATCTCTATTTTTCATATTTTATGAATAAAAGTAAATATATGAAATGTAGAAAAAGATTTCTTGAGCTTAAAGGAAATTGTATTTACATCATCTCTTGTTCGGTTGCTTCTTTATACCATTTTAAAAAAGATTCTCCAAAGTTTTAAAATTCCTTTCTTTTTGTTTCACGTTTTTTTGTGAAATGAAACATTCCATGAAAATGTATCAATTTTATCTCTATTTTTATATTAGTAATACTATTTTTCATTGGGAGTTTCAAATTCTTTTCTGTATTAAATCTCTTCAAGGAACGTTTATTCAGATTATTTTTTCATATGTAAAATTAAAAAGCTTAAAATTTTACTTCGTTGTTTTATTTTTAGTTTAGAATTTTATCTTGGAAATAAATCTATTTCTTAGCATATAGTATACTATATAAAAGAATCAGTTAATAGGTATTTTATATTCAAAAATGCCGAAGGCAAATTTTAAGACTAGTATTTAAATGAGTGAAAATTCGTTTTTATTTTATCTATCTATCTTTTGATCGTAAGAAAAGTGCAAGCGCAATACAACCATTTATTTATCTTGCAAAAAATTTTTAAAAAAAGAACCTTCAAAGTTTCCTTTACAAATATTTTATTAATTTTTTTCTTACTGTTTGCAAATGTTTCGTATCCAACAACTTTAGAAAACTTTTTAATAATTTTAAATATACTAATCAATAATTTGATACAAAGAGAAAGATAAAAATGCTTACTACAACTTTCGCAAACACTTTTATCTTTATAGGTTATATTTTCTTTTGTATGATGATTCTTCAGAAATAAACATTTTAAAATATAGAATTAGAACATTTATTGGTGCTAGACTGAATTTATTTTTAAATTTTTGGATATTTTATAATATTTTACTTTATTTGTAAACTGCCTTTATTATTTTAAACTGAATTTAACAAATGTTCCAAAACTTGAGAAATCACATTTATCAATAAAAATACAGAAATAAACATTTGGAAGTGTTTATTCATTATGAAGAAAATAACCTCATACGAAGAGAGATAAAAAAAAGTTTAGAAAAATAGACTTGTAGAGATAGACTCGTTATACAAATGGTAATTAAGAGACCTACGTGATGGTCATTTCTCTGCATTATCACCAAACCTATTGAGGCATTTTATCACACCACTGGACCAATTTGTTTAATCCGTCTTGGTAATAATCAGATACCTAATCAGGTCCATAGAAATGGTATCGGGGCTCGCAATTCTGCGGGAGGCCACTTCTCACGGTATTTTGCCATTACTGTCGCTGTTACAAGTCTGAGCTAGCTACTCGAATGACCTATCTAAGGCAACCACTAACTTACGTCTTCTCTCTGGTTAATAATATTCTCATTTCCATTTCTACTTTCCAAATATTGTTGCTTGTAAACGTTTTTTTTTAATCACCCCTTGTATAATTATTGTTGTATATTTTTATTTTTGATTATTATAGAACAAATTTAAATCGTTATTATTTCCAACTTATTTTTTAAACAAATGTCTCAATTTTTAACTTCGCACTTTAACTTTTCTGGGTTTTTTTTCCCCCTCATGGTTTATGAGCTCATTTTCGCCGCCAATTCTCATTTTGAATTATTTTTTTAGTTATTAAGCTATATTTCTTGTAGCCATATCGATATGAAAGTTTTATGATAAAACTACATTGGTAAAAAAATATATTTTTAAAGTCATTCTGTATGATCTGTATTAAGAGGACCAATAGCCTTCTAAAAAATGTTAATTTCCTTGAGTATATTTTTAAATGTATTATTGTTTAGGGCTTATCAATTATAAATTGAAAAGAAATAAAAATTCTGCGTAATTCTTGTTTTCCAGATAAATCTAAATGCATAGTAAGTTAATTAAAATTTAAATTTCAATTAAACAAAATTATTACGAATTTACAAAACTTTAAGTTGAAATATTAATTTTGTGTTTTAAATGCGAATAATGTACTTATGTTTTCAAATATTTCAGGATTCAGAACTCTGCATATATTTTTAAAAATGAATGGGAGTACCACGAATTCGAAATGGTTTGTTAATAATTTAGCAGAAAATGAATTATGCTATGATTTTTTTATCTACTTTAATTAAATATACAAGGTATTTATTTTTGTATAAAGTTTTTGATGTAAATAAATTCCTAATAACTATTATTTTGCCGCCAAGAAGCTAAATAAAAACTATTACATTTTTTGCTTTAAAAATTACTAAATATGGAATCTTAAATATAAAATTCTCATAAATATAAAACATAGACTATATCTCTTTATTCAGAATTCTTTTATTTCTCATTATTCACACGAAGCTTTTTTCGTTTCTTCGAAGCATTTGTGTTTGCTTGTAAATTCAAATATTACAACTGCTGTTATTTTTACTTATTACATCTACTTATGTATAGATTTAAACCTTGTGTTGTAGCTTCCGGGGGTAAAGTCCCTTGTGAACCCAAGGTAAAAAATCTGACTTCCAGCTCATATGAAGTCAATGCTCACACGTACGCTTGCTTAACCTCTTATTACGGGGGTGCTCTTTCACACACCTCACACATAGAACGTAGAAGAACAATCATGGCCGAACGAGGAAGACAAGATCTCGGAAAAGGCACGCTAACCTTATGCCTGGATCCCAACGGATATTACAACTGATCCATAAATTTGATTCTTAATGTAAGCAATCCAGGAGAATGGAGAGTAATATTGGCGTTTGTCGTTTTAGCAAAAGAAATACAAATCTTAAATAAAAACAGTATTTAAAGCAATATTTTTTCCTACATTCTTATTATATTTGAGAAAATCAAAGCAAAATGCTTTAGAAATAAGAGACAGGCAGCCAAAAATGCACTTTAAACATATTCATAAATTTAATATAGTGATCGATCTTCAACAGTCCATCATTTTTTTGCCATTTACTCTGTGCATACAAACAATATATATGCCTTTTCCAAGAACTTAATTCACAAAAATGCTAAAAGATACAAAAGATCGAAAATTTTACTTTCGTTTATAAGTGAAAAATTCTTCACATTATTTAGAATAAATGCTAGCATGCGAACCTCTGCTGAAGCATTTTAAATTCCACATCTCTTTCGTATTCTTGGATATTCAATTTTCTTCATTTTAAACTTGGAACCATGCCGTTCATCAATCATCCTAAACGCTTTCTTTTTCAACCTTACCCACCTCACTTGTTGAATATTTAAATTCTTTTGCTTTTCCACAGAAATGTTTTGCTTTCCCCTCCCTCCATTTTATGCATGGAATGGAAAAAAAATGCATCTTTATTTTTAACATGTCAGTTTACTCTGACATCGTTGCGACATTTTCTAACAACCACAAGAATATATTTAGAAAAATTGTCTCTCCACTTTTATATACCTTTTATGGTTTCCGAATATTTTCTTAGTCCCCGGGCATATTTCTTGAATGTACTTTTGAATGTCAAAGTAAGCATTATAATGTTTAAAACATGGCGCTCTTTGAGAAAATCTATTTTGTTATAAATTTGATATTCAGAATGTTAATACGCTTTTACTCTATTTTAAAATAAAGGTCTTATTGAAAGAAAAACCTTCAGTCATCCATGTTTCTTAAGAAATAATAGATTTTTATCCAAATCTGTTTTCGAAAAGCCAATTCATCCGGTCTTTTATTCTAATTTCGCTACGGCGTTTGCCTTTCTCATGATTTCCTCAATCATTCCTAAACTTCCTCAGTTATTGCATTTGAATTTTAATCAATAGCTAAATTACTCAGGATTTATCGGGCTCTTCGTCAATGACGTTTTAGAGCATCGTTTATTTTGATAAGCTATTAGTTGATTTGGTACCATGGTGAATTTTATATAACATTTAAATAATCTGTTCCATTTCAAATGAATATATTCCAAATCCTCTACGCCCGAACATATTTTATAAATATACTCTTATATATCTATATAAATGATATGTTTTATAAATGTAAATGTAAAAAGTGTTAATTATTAAAGCTTTATTAGAATTATGCAGAGGAGGGAAATAAAATGTAATAAAAGCATAACATAATAATTATGAACTTAAAAAAAAGGAATATTCAATTTCTTAATTGCTGCTTTAGACATAATTTAATTGCTGCCATGTTCATATTCTGAATGCTCTAATTTAGTGTGATGAATAATGCAAAATTATTTTGTAAAAAAATATTAACCATGTTATAACTTAGTGACATATTTTTCTAAATAAAAGTTTGCTGTAATTAGTTGCTTTTTCTAAAACGAATTAATTTATCTTTGAAATGCGTTTTTATTTAACACAATTCCTCCTCTGTGTAAATTGTATTATGAATGGCTTCTTAGATTGTTTTCAATCCATCTAAATTTCTTTTTTCTTTTAATTTTAATTATTCTTAATTGCGAGAGCTCATATTTTGGTGTCGAATTTCTTTGTTTTAAATTCTTAAAAATTTAACCATTATTCCAAAGCTTATAATAATTTAGTCGGAAAAGAACCGTTTTGGGTGAATGAAGTTCTTTTCTTGGCATGTTTGAATCAATCAAACAAGTCAAGGCTTTAAGTTATACACTGGAAGACACATTTCAGATTTTCGACTTGCTTTTTAGCTTAAACGAATTAGAAATAATACAAAAGAATAAGAAATTGATTTAATCATAGTAAGAGGAAAATTACTAGCTCTCTTTTGGCGATTTTTTTGTATTTATTTTCTTTCTAATTTATTTCTACAATAAGCTTTTAAAACTGAAATTTATCATTAGATATTCATAAATTTAAAGAAGCATCATGTGATTGTATTGCATCGGTAATTGAAATACCAAATTAATTTTTTATAATTAAAACTTTTTATGGATTGTTGTTCTAATAAATTGTTATTTGCGATTTTATTCACACTCATACTATAATTAAATATGAAAAGAATATTTTAAAAATATATATTTGGTTCATATTAGAACAATGATTGCTTTATTTCTTAATATTTTTTTTCAGGTTGGTCTATATATTAGTGATATTCTGACTTTGGTTTTGTCAGAAAAGAACAACATACGGGCGAGTTTCATCAAATCATTGTTTGACGACCACTGGCATCAACTGGCTTTCAGCGTTCGGAGGGATACTGTCTCGTTTTACTTGAATTGTGAATATAGTGGTAAACTGCCCTTATCAAGTAAGATTAGGCCATTTGGTGGACAGCCGGCAACTGTAATAGTCGGAAGCACAGGAGAGCACGAATTGGATGCTTTCCAGGTACGTACATTATCATTTTTTCCAGAATTTAAAATATTTTTAATTGGATATTTTTATTTGCAGACATGAAATCGTGTATTAAGGCGAGATTCTAGTTATATTTTCAATCTTATGGTTTTTCTCTATGTTACAAAGCAATTGTTATAAAATTGATTGTTGAATTTTGTTATTGTTTAGACATTTATTATAAACATGCTTACTGATGAAATCAAGGCTTTTAAGCCGAATATGTAGTCTCTTGTTTCCATAGCACCATCTATAACCGAGAATACGCTTTGGTTTCACATGCTTCCTAATCCTTTTAATTTGGCAGACTTCATTCATATATTTCATTCACTCATCCACATATCGAAAATCAAACCTGAATCACAGAACGATAATCTCTAATACAGCACTCGATTTGGTGGCTACGATGGTTTTGTGCGTGCACCAGCCATCATGTACACGAAGAGCCATCGGCTACCGGTGTTCAAAAACACGGAATCGTTCGGTGCACGGAAAGGAATAACTTAATAGACAAGTCGTTCTCCAATGCCCTACCAATAAAGTTATTCCGGCCTATGAATTATAAATGAAAACCATTATATCCAATAAATAAATTTAATCATAAATAACTTTTAAAGACTAACAATCGATATCATATACAATGAAATACCACGTATAAAATAAGTTTACATCATTCAGTTGAAGTGACGTATAAGGCCGATTGAAGTTGGTTTTCTTTATTATAAGATCAATTATTTTCCTTATTACAAAGATTAAATGAGTTCCAGATTTTTTTTAAAAAATATATTAGTGAATATTTTATGCATACATAAAAGAAAAATGACTGTTTTAGCAAATCTTTTACTTCAAAATACATTTCAACAATTCAAATTTCTGAAATGGTTTGATAATGCGTATTGTAAAACAATTTTATTGCATATCTTTTTCAATAATCGTTCTTTTTATTGGATGTATAAAATTAATTTCATATTGCTTTTAATATCAATTTAATTTAAATATATTAAATAAGCTCAATTTCTAAATTTTTAGAAGATTTTAAAAAGAGAACTTTGGTATTACGTGATAAGCGGATATTTATTCATCACCAAACATTGAAACCAAATGCTAATATTTTATCTAACTCAAATTGAGCCCATCTCTTAAATTGTATTCTTATCAAATATTACTCATAAATTGCTCCAAATATTAAAAATATTTGTGAATAAAATACAGCTATGTTTACTAATTCATTAATCTGTTTTAATGAATTAGAATTGTAATGACTTAGATAAAATCTGAAGCATTCTCTTAAGTTAAGTATCAAGAACAAATTTACTAAGTATTATTCTATAATGAACTTTTACTAAGATGCTCGACATTTTAAAATGAAACATTTGTATTCAAAATGTATTCAACAAATTATTTTTGCACATACTTACTTGAAATTCAACTTTTGATGATGATGAATGCAAATTTACTTTAATATATGTGCGTTAATATATTTAATATTGATTTTTATTTTTAAAAATAAACTAAGAAACTTTTCAGTATATTTAAACACAAACAAGTCATTGGTTGTGGTGAGTGACATATTTAATCTTTTGAAAAAAATAATGATACCCGAAATCGCATGTTCATATTTAACTCGATCTACGTTAAATCGCTTTATGAGATATTCTCTAATTTTTATATCAGACTTAAAATATACTACTTTTTTTGCCTGATGGTTTTACTTTAAGATCGATATATCATCTAATAATTTTCTACGATTCTTTATTATAACATTCATGCCTTAAGAACTTGCATTCCATTTCCTGAATGTCATAAATAACAACTCGCGTGAAACACCATTTATAGAATAAGAGCCACCAACGGCATTAGACCATCAACCATCACCATTATAGCCTTTCATCTTAACTTCCAAGTCTTAAAGCGAATTATTAAATTTAATAGGCCGATCCAGGCTGTTAAATTGTTCCACGGCCTCTGAAAAGTTTCCATTCGCCTTGCCCAAAGCGACTAACTACCGGCCATCACATCTCGAATGAGTTTCACGTCTTCGCTTCGCGTTCGGTGTAATGATTAAAATCCCAAGAATAGTTACACATCCTATTACCGCTCCAGCACATCTTGCACGTGTTCAAAATAACATCTCTCCTCACGCCAGATAATTATCCGCACTTTCTTACCATTAATCCCAGGCAACGTCATGGAATAAAAACTGGGCCAAATATCACTTTTTTGCCAATCCCATTACTTACGACAAGGCAGACCCCGACTCGGGTGAGAGGTCACTGCCATAGCAATTATGCTTTCAACTGAATCTTCTGGTTCTTGAAGAGGGAGAAGAAAGAAGTGCTGCGGCAAAAGAAAAAGAAATACCGTGAAGAATTGGATTTCCTATCAGCATTACAGCTGTGTTGATCATAAAGTTGAGCCCGCTTGCGTCAGACAGCTTGTCGCCCTCAAGAAGCTTCAAAGAGGGAGCGTTATCAAATTGGTGCGATTCATCATCTGTATTCGGGGGCCATTTTTTTATTCTTATTTTCTTGTGGTTCTTTCTTTCCGGCTTAAATTTAGCTGCCAAATGAATGTGGATGACTTATTTGCTTCATAGCAGTTGTGCAACCTCTCATATCTTGGCCGAAACCGATACGGCACAAAACGGGCTTCTGTATCGGGTTTTTATAGGAACACGTGTAGAAAAGGTCATTTACTGGACGCTTTAATGCGTGTCAAACTGTCACACAATGATCTAGTTTTCGATTGATATAAAACATCTGAAATGGATTCTTTTTTAATCTGCAAACATATCGGATTAGTTTTACTAAAATGTTTTATTTGTGCTGTAGTCACCGTCCTTCGAATTTCAAATAAGCAATTTATTTAATTAAAATACTCTACAGAGTGAATGCTGAATGATTGAAGTTTTTTGTTATTTTATTTCAATTAGTAATAAAGGAAGTTAAGGATTAAAACATGAATTGATTTGCACATTAATTTAAATTTTGATCAAATTTCAACTTTAAAATTATTTTCCCTCAAAAAAATTCCTTACTATTTTTTATGCATTGTATAACGAATTCGTTTAAGAAATCACATTCGTAAAACAATTTTTGTATTTTCGTTGCAACAAATAAATTAAAAAAAAATAATATAAGTGTTTTTTAAATTAATTTAGTTGTTTAGAAGATACATAAGTTATACGAAATGCTACCAATAAACTAAAGAATTAGTTAGAAGAAAGATTTTTTTTAAATGATTTAGTTTCTTAAGAGGTTAAATAAGTTATACAAAAACGAGTTTCATGACATCTTATGCAGTCTTCTTGTATTTGCTCAAATATAATTTTTATAATACAATTTTATATTAAATTGAAGTAAGTCTTGTCAATTTTTATATATTATTTGGTTATATTTTTAAAAACAATGAGTTGCCCAACTTTTTAAAATTTTTGTTATATTATATAATATATTCCATGCTGTAATCTAGTTAAGTATAAACTTCAGGCAAATTTTTAAAAAATATCCTCATTTAAATGGTATTGAAATATTTTATTAAAAAATCGCGTGAAAATGTGTTGAAATCAAATAAGCATTCTTTTTATTATTCACTGTTATTCTTTATTATTCTTTATAATTTTTTCTGTTTATTCCTTATTATTCTTGTTTTCAATTTGTATAATTCATTCTTTTTATTCCTCATAATTCTTCCTGTTTCTTTTCTTATTGTTTTTTCAGGCATTTTTTATGCCTTAATATCGTTTTCATAAACTTACTGTTTTATTAAAATAATTGTATGCACTCTAAAATTGCTTCTAAGGCATCCACTTTCACAAATTTAGAAATTAAATTATTATCCATCATAATTATCATTTAACCATAATTACTTCACAATTATGCTATCACACAATTGTAAGAATTTGGTTTTTCCCAATATATTTCGTAAATAAATTATCAAAACATTAAGTAATCATTACCTCTTTACCTAAATAAAGGTTTCACTTATAATTATACTTTCTTTATGTTATACTGATAAAATTCCTTTAAGAATTTATAAACTGCCTCGACGTGTAAACTCTACCCTCAAAGATTATTCTGCTTTCGTGAAATATACTGTCGTAATATTAATTGACAGCGTTCCCTGCTCTAATTTGAAAAGGGTGACTTCTAATCTACGTCTCCCTTCCAAGAAAATACCACTGGATTTTAAATTAAAAAGGAAGCAGCAGACTTTTGTAATTTAGATAGCATCATTAAGATGATTTAAAGCTCGCTGACACCCTGAAAGAATTAAGTCTATGAAGAGAAAATAAAAAAATGAATAAATAAAAGTGAGAGGTGATGAAAAGTGGGTGATCTCAATTTGAAGCGGGCCCCTTGGGCTATAATGCCTCGAAAGTAATGTGTCATTTTAAGTATGAGCCGCTACTTAAGATTAAGGAGACTGATAAGATTATCGTTATTCCTTTTTAGGAATTTACTGGTTTTGGTGTAGGCAACTGTTTATGGTGGGTTAAAATTTAATGAGACTGAAAGATCGTAACGAAGACTAATTGTTATGGGATGGCATGTATATTTATTATCAAACTGAGGAAATGTAACTAGAAAATGCATTGAGGTGTACTGTTAAGATCAACTTTAGATTTTAAACTTTTTAAGGTTTGTTGTTGAGTTGTAAGATAATATTTTGCCATTGGGTATAATTTCTTACATTGTGAGATTGTATTGATAACCACAAAAGTTTGATATAGTAAATATAAATAACTAAACATCTAGTAATCGCCATAGCTCATTTTAACAGAACATCTCGCTTAAGATTTGTAAATTCGAATTTCAGTCGCAGTGATTTATTAAATACTGGAATTCTTTTACTTAATTTTATATCTATTATTTATCTATGATCTTGAAGATTCTATTTATTTGTTAAATATTCGTATTGGATTGTTCTCGAACATTCTATATGTGTATAAAATTTGAGTGTTTGTAAATTCTCAACTTCGTGCTATTGTGACTTGCTTAGTTCTAATAAATATTTTCATCCTTGTGTTACTAATCGTGTTATCTGGAATTTATTAATGCTTAACTTTTGATATATTAAAAAATATAACTTTCAATGCGCGTATGTAATTATAATTCTAATGTCACTATTCATAGTTGCTAACTTAAAATCATAAACAATGGAATGGTTCACATTACTTCACTTGCTGATGACAAACAAAATCATACGCGCATTCACTGTTCCAAATAATGAACGTTATTTGATGCTACTTTTCTATGATGACTAGACCAAAACCTGCACTCTTAGCATAGCATGGTGGCGTAGCCATGGTGTAGAGCCATATTTGGCTCTTGCGCCATTAAACCACAAAATCCAATCTAATCCTTAGCATAGCATGGTCTTTAGTACGCACGTTATAAAAATCGCATGATGTCTTAGACTGTGATATGGTTTACGATTAGATAGGTAAGATGTATTTGGCATCAAATGTACAGTTTATTTAACATTACCTGAAAATAATTAATTTCAGGATTCAATTGTTATTGATGGTGTTTGTGAATAGTAGAACATTTATGAATGTAGATACTAATTAATGTCACTGTTATACCGTATTGTGTTTTGCATCAAATTATATTCAAGGAAAATTCATATACACTAAATAGTAATTTCGATTTTAAAATACTAAGTAGAATAGCAAGATTTCAAATTCTTTCCGGTAAGTGCTGCCTTATCAACTTACAGAATATTTTCCAAAATTAATGCTTTACAAAATTGAATATCTGGGATATTTGGATGAATAGATAGCAGGGAAGTAAATAACGTTTTGGAAGCCAGATAAATACTTCTTACATCACAGAATAACTAATTATAAATAATTTCTGCTTAATATTTTTGATATTCATTTTCTACAGAGATATCTCTTTATAGAGGATTATTTTTAAGAAGCAGACCAGTTTGCAAAATCTCAAGATTTTAAATAATTCTATACAAACATTATCTTTTTAGAAAAATATTCTTCTGAAATTAATACAGGCCAGTATCAATGCCACCATACAATTACAATACTTGAAAATCTATTTTCGAAAGTTGCTGTCACATGAATAAAAAGGAGTTCAGATTATAATAACTACGACTTAAATTTACTGGACTAGTTATTCAGTAGAATAAAGTCTCAAACATAAGATTAAATTTTTCAACTCTAAAAAGGAACCATTTCATAGGAATGAATAACTAACATATAAAAAATAGTTTGTTGACAACCATCCCAAATTCTGTTTTTATTTTTATTCTTGAAATGCGAATATTAATGATAAGATTATTTCAAATTAAAAAAAAATATTACTCACAGTTTTAAACATTGATGTATTTTTATTTTTCCCTGTATTAGAAAATTATATAAGGTCATAATACCTTTCTAAAAATCAATTACGTTAATTAATTTTCTTTCAAGATGTGTTATACCACTTGCTTTTTTCTTACTATAAAGCGTTACATTTTTCTTACGAGTAAATTCATTCCATTCTGAAAGGAATTTATAAATATTAATCAAATTATGAAAGATAAGCTTATTGAAATGTGTCAAATTTTACTGTTTTAAATTAATGGTTTCTTGCTACATATCTATTTCAAACTGAAAATTTCAAGGTAGGCGAATTTATCGTTTGGCAGAAACTTCTAAGATATTGATTTTCGATTCCAATGCCGTTTTATAAACTGAAGTAAAAATCTTTGGTCGGAATTTTCTATTGGTTCTTTGAGGGTTTTGATATCGAAATTTTTTTTAACGTATAACTTAGGTGGATGTCAAAAAGAAAAAGAAAAAAATCCAATTATTTTTTTAAATAAACCAAAACTGATATACTACGTTTTCATTTTTTAATACTACTCTCAGCCTTTATTTTCTGTTATTGAATGATTAATCTGTATACAATAGTTCAATTTTTATCGAAATATGTTTTTAAAAAATTAGTTTCAAGGTTTAATTTTCCAGAATGAAATATTCTATCGAGGTCATAATTTTTGTTATTTATTGCGGATATCATAAACTAACTTGACCTGAATTTCAAATTTATAACATACTAGCCGCCTTTGGCGACCAGCTGGTTCGCCATGAGTAATGCGTTCTAAAATTTTCAATTAAATCATATATTCATTAGCCAAAATTTAAGAAATAGTTAAAGTTAAAAGATTCAGTTATTAGTAGTTAAAGAGTCGGTAACTTTATTCGAAAAAACTTTTTGAGTTTAATGCTCTAACAATTTATCGATTATGCTTCCAAAATATTAAAAATGTTTTTTTCGGTGATGTTGCCAAAATGTTAAATATGTTTTTTAAAAAAGCGAAAAAGGGGAAAAATTATTGAATTAATGATACAGATATTACAAACGATTATAGAAATATGCCATTAAGTCGCTATTTCAATGCATATCCTGTCTAAATTCAACCAGGTTTACTGTAAATAAAGATAATTTATGGAATTAATGATATAGATATTGCAAACGATCATAGAATCCATTGCCTTGCATTATTTTTTTAGAAGATATCTCATTTTATATTTATGTTATTTTATCCAGTCACGTGCTGAAAGTTGTATTTCTTTAGATTTGATTTGCGATGATAGTTTTTTTTATTTGAACATCCGGCATTGTTTTATTTTATTTTATCCAGTCACGTGCTCAAAAAAACATGGTTAAAATATTTCTTTAAAAATTCGTTAAAAATAGAAGCTTGAGTTATACATTAAAACACTGATGTCACAAGTTCATCTCTTTTTAATTAAAAGCTAAATATTCTTCATTTTTTAAAGCATTTATAGACTCGTGCTACATACTATGCAGCTATTTACTTCATTTAGACTTTTTTATAGATGTATTTCTATAATCAAACAAAGCTGATTTATTTAATTAATAATATTGTAAAAGTCACAAAAATTCTTTGCATTTTCTTTTTTTAAAAAAGAAAAAACATATTTCATATTTATTTCATTTCATGCAGACACGTGCTGAAAATTGCATTTTTAAATGTTTAATTTGCAATAATTATTTATTTTTTTACTTTGAGTTTTTATCTATCTGATGGCAACCTATTGATAAAAGATAATTTTTCCCCTTCCACTCGTAACGTGCTCCTGCAGATTAAATTTTATTGTTTTGTCCGAAATATATTGTTAAAAAATATAGTTGAAATGCTTCTTTAAAAATTCATTACAAATAGAAGCTTAAGTTAAATGTTAAAATACTGATACTATTAGAAAGCTAATTTTTTTATCTTTAAATTGATGTTAAAATCATGTTTATCCGATAATATTTTCGGAAGTTATAGCGGAAAAACGTCGAAATTTCGCTTGAATTTTAATTAATTCAAATTATAATTAAAAATTCGAAAAAAGGGCTCCGAGGTGCACATTCCCGACCTCCAAGGTATACATGTACCAAATTTGGTAGCTGTAGGTCCAACGGTCTGGCCTGTAGAGCGCCAACACACACACACACACACGCACACACACACACACACATTGAGCTTTATTATAAGTACAGATTTATGAATGAGCATATAAACAAACTTGTTTGTTTTAATTTTTTTACAAAGTCTTAAAAAGGGTTTTAGAGCTTTATTTTTTTTATTCCTTCCAATCATGGCAAATGTTATTAATATTGAAATTATTATGACAGTAATTTTGAAGAATAACTGAAAAATATATTTCTAAAACTAAATATTACATCTTTGTTTAATTCTTTTCCTAAAAATAGATATTTATATTAAAGTCATTTTATGAATTTTTTATGCACTTCAATATTTCCAAATAAAAATATAATTATATTTAATCATATTCTAAAAGAAATATTTTTGTCAATATTAAAATTATTTTTAAATGATTTCTTTTTATAATTCTGCTGCCTTTTGCACATTAAAATGATCAAATATCATTGAAAACTGATTAAATGAAAATTAAAAAAACAAATGTAAAATTAAACGAAATAACTGTCAAACTAACGTGCTTAAAGCTATAAAATCCTTTGTGTTGACATTAAAAAAATGAAATATAATAAAAATAAACTAAATGTAAAAATATAAAATGACACCAAATTCTTAATTTTCAATGAATCAATGATATTGCCGGTATGCTACGAAATTCTGGATTAAATTTCAAGAACTATTTTACGTTACCGAAGCGAAACAATATTCTACAATCTATCGTTAGAGTTAAAACAAAAGCGCATTTAGGAGACGCTCCCTTAAATATTGCAACACTGTAACATTTTGAGACGAAAGATTCCTGTGAAGAGGGGGGTGATTTCGTCGAAAATTCCCGTAGCGATAATAGTTTATTTACTCGGAGAAGTGTTCGGGAAAACATCCACTAACGAAGTGATGAGAGGCGTAGAGAATTTAGTGATGGTTAGCAAAGAAATAAAATATCGCATAGCGCGTTGAAAAGTTTTTAAACACCGAGTGAGAAACTTCTCCTTTTCGATTTTTTTTATTTCATTCTTTCGCTCTCGGTGTTTATTTCGGTGAAGTATGTGATTAAGATACGGACGATTCTGAGTTCATCGCCTCTTATGAGTTTCATTTAACGCTCAAATTAAAGTGTATACAAATATGAATCATATATAATGTAATGAAAAGACGACGATAATTTCCGCTGTCACACTATTCTGATTTATGAAGTGAAAATTGCCATCTATCAGTGAAGTTCTGAATACTTTTTTTTTTCTCAGAAAGTGATAATTAGTTTCTCAAGAAAGTGGAATTCGAAGATGAAAGAAACATAAATTCTTAATTTGAACATAGAAATTTGCGATGAATGATTTATAAAGCGCTCAAACATCCGCCGAGATAATTATTAAAAATATTTAGATATAACCTTTTTTCCCAGATGTCTCTGAGATATCTTAAGATGTCATAAAAAAGAAAAGTATTATAATTATTTATATTATTTTTAAAAGAAAAAAAAAATCTTTGAACAAATGTTTATATTGTGAATATCTACTTTTAAACGTTCTATATGTTTTGAAAAGTTGGTGGTACATCTCGGAACATTATTGATAATTCCGTTCGTTAATTAATCGGCATTCTCTTAAAAAGTATTTATAAATCATAATATTAATTTATTTGTTCAGTATGTAAATTAAAGGACTCATACATACACTAACTAAATAAAACTGAGACGAAACGGCGTATGATTGCAATTGAATTGAATACTTATTTCTATTGTACATTTTAGCCAAAAATTGAAATAATTGGAATTATTTTTTACCATAGAAAGATAGTTTAATGTTAAAATCTAAAAGTATACGATTCCTCAGATTTAAAAAACTAATTTAGACTTTTGCAAAAATAAGTGTTATTTGTAAAGCGAAGAGATTTCTATTGGGTTGTGAAATATATAAAATTTGTTTAAAGTTATTTTATTTATATTAATACATATTGCTTCTGAAGTACATTACTCTATGATGAAATTCAATAATACATTTTAGTGATGAAATTCAATTATACTCTATGAGAAAATTGAATATATCTTTCCTCTGATCTACTTAGATATTTCTTAATGCAGTTATTGTATTCGTGTATATGCAAAGAATTAGATATTATTTCTTACGAAACATTTTTCAAACACTATTATATTTTCGGTAATTGATAAAGTTTATTATTTTCTAAAAATATAGTTTGCTTATGAATCATTTAGTATTATTGAAATTCAAAATTCTCTTATTACATTGATATAAGGTTTTGTAAATATTTTTAATGTTCTTTCGAAAATACTAAATAAGAAATTTGTATATATAAACTTGATTTTACTAAAGCATTTCCAAGAAATTCAATTTTTGTATTGGTAAAACATTTTAAATAAATAAATGAAGAAAACAATGTTAACATTTCAATTTCGATCGATTTATATCAAAGTTCTAGAATTCTTTTTTTTTAGCTTTTTATCCAATATTTGACTGATACTTTTTCTATGAAATAAGCATTTTATTCCGCTTTAAATTTTCGCAAACACACTTATCTTTTTCAATTCTGAGAAGATTCAAACCAATGAAATGACCATAGATACTTTTATCTACAATTTTATATCAAAATTATAAATTCAACTTTAAAATTACATTCAAATGTTTCCACTTCAATTTTATACATGTGCTTTAAATATTTCTTAATATAAATGTACGTAATGAATCTAATGTGATAGTTTATTTTTTATGAAAATCTAGGCAGTTATATTGTTAAATTTTGATTAAAACACTGGAAAAATTGTATTTTAGTAAGTTTTTTTAAAATCGAGATAAGTTAAATTCCTATAGCTTTAAAAACGGTAATTGAAATACAAAGGCTAAAACAACAGAAATGTAGTACAAAATTTAAAAAATGTTACTTCTTAATAACTAATACACTGGGATTTTTTCTCTAAAAATTTATTGCTACTGTTTCTAAAAGGATTTGAATTGCACATTTGAATATATAGGGAATATAACCAAATGAATATCGAAGTTAAAACTATCAATTCTTCTGACTTTTTAAATCTTAATATTGACTATCTAATGATTAGTCTTTTAATATATCATTCATCTATGAATCATATCATATCATATCACATCATATGAATTTATTAAACGATAGTTGTGACCGAAAGGGCGCCAAAATTTTACTTCTATCAGGGTGTAGGCTATTAAAATCAATAAATGTCAGAAACAGTCTATTAAAATCAATGTCAATTAAATTAAAATACATTTAATAACATTAAAGGGCATGGTTTGCACGGGGACAAAACTATTTAGGATAATACCATTTAACATATATGAATTAAAATAATACTCTGGGACTACATCATGCTTTACGCTCGCTTCCAAGATATGAACAGATTGGTCGTATCAGCGGCCGCTAGAGGGACGAGAAAAACAGTTACGGTAACATTATTTAAAACATGACAAATAATTAATACGTACTCTCCTGATTTAAATTCAATTATTTTTATTATTATTATTCAAGCAAAGAGTATTTTGTATTAATTGAAAACATCGAAGGTCAAAAATGAAACTATGATCCAATAAAGATTATAAAGTCCTCTAAAGTCTATTTTGAAAAAGGACATTGGTTTTCCTTCAGACTTTTAATGAATCTCACTACTCATGTAATTATTATTTATTTATTTTATAATAATAACTAACTAAAATACAAGCTTTTGTAAATATCTTTAATCCTCCTTACTTCCATTAAAAACCTTTCTACACTTTGCTTCTTCATGGAACTCTGCTTTAAAATTCCGCTGCCAATATATTTGTCTTCTGAACAATATAGCAAAGTTTATCATTCTTTTATTGAAAATTATATCACTTTGTTATTTTTAATCAATAAACTTTTCAAAATAAAAATTTATTTTGCATTTTTTAAAGGAATTAAATACATTCATTTCTGTGAATACCGAAAACCATTTATTTTCTTCTGCCGAACTCGAACTTTTTTAAAAAAAACAAATTCTCGGATTATCCGCTAAAATACTTTTTAGTCAAGAAGTTTAACGAATGTTTAACGAACTAAGAATTTGCACCAACAAGAATTCGTTGTCGACAGTGAATTCACACTTGTTTTCTTCCCTCCCATAACTCTAGTACGCCAATGCTTACATAGTATTCTTTTTTGGGAGGTTTTGAAATAGCTAGTTATTTCAGCTCTTCGTTTGTGCTCTCGAGATTTCATCATACCAAATCCTGGCTATAGGATGATGCAATAATTTAGAAAGGGAGTAGGAATAGAAGTTTTTTCATCGCCTATATGACTTCTCTATTATTTTTTTGTTTCTTTTACGTGGCGCAAAATAAGGCTCACACCTGCTAGAGCTTTTCAGAAGAAAATGATTGCGTCTATAAATGAAACCTTTTATCCCCCATACCAACACGAATTTAATAAATTTAGAAAGTCTTTTTTCCTCTCGCCGCCTTCGCAGATCGCATTTTTAGAGGCTGTGCCAAACAATTCCGAAACAGCTGCCGTAGTGCCAGTGCGATGAGCCGGTGTTTGACCAATTCGACCGAATAAAGGTGGTGACGTGTGAAAAATTCAGTCCTCTTCGTAGCTTCCGAATGGTGCTGGGCATCTGGAATTGATGAGATTTAATCCTTAGACTTCCATTTATGCTTCTGCCATTTTTTTTCTTTGTATGTATGTTAAATAAGCTTTGGTAAGATTAATCATGCATGAACGTGATTTTTTTGAAAATGTGTGACACTTTAGATTGAACTTTGTGTATATCTTTCTTGTCATACAAATTGTCTTATGATAATAAACTTGTGATAATGTTTCGTTTTTGATGGAAATACAAGTCTCCATTTCTAGATGCTGACTGAAATCTGGAAAAGATGTAATTTAATTCATAGAATTTCCTTTTATAATTTTTAATTTCCTCCTTCTGTTGTTTTAGGCAGTTCAGTGCAGTTCAGTTATATTAACATATTATTTTAAAGAAACAGTAAGACCATCTTGGTGCCTTGTAATTTTGCACCGCAGTCTGATGACGAGGACGACGCTTTAACTGGCACCTTCTCTCATAATTTTCGCACCTAATGAGCGAAAGGACGTTTGTCATCAACAGAAATAACGTGCATATATATTTTAGTTGAAAAGGGTTATATTTACTAGTGCATAATCCTATTTCATTGAAAAATGGAGGACAAATAATTTGATCTGTCTTTATGGTCATGTCAGGCAAAGGAAGTTATTTCGGTAAAAAAAAAATAACTATGCAACATAGATAGGATTGGGTGATTTTAAGATCTAGGAATGATGGGATCAATTATTAGAGTGATAATTCATTTTAAATTAACCCTCTGACTATACAATTTCGATGTTATGTTTGTAAATAAGTTAAAATATTTTTAAAACAAAGTAAATTGATACTATACGTTACAAAGTAATAATATATTATAATAAAAATTAACATACTAAGCTGCGAAAAACGTTAAACTGATTTCTTACCTGCGGAAATCGCAGGGTAAGCAGCAGGAAATTTAAAAGAGCAGTTTGAAAGAAATGTGTTTAAATTCGCCAATCTGACTAATCATTTTGGAATCTCAATCAGTGGAAACAGTTTGTACTACAGTATTTTGTTTTGGTAAAAGGTAAATAATCAAAGAAATTAAAAGAGGATTTTATCATAATGATTGGTTAATAACGCCATGCTCAGAAATTTATTATTCTAAATGTTGATATAAAAGTCTCCTGGTTTTATTTGATTTGATTATTTTATTTTAATTTCACTTTTGATTTTTTAAAACTTTTCCTGTCCTTTAAAGAATTCTTCCATGTTACTGCCGATTATCGTAAATAGAAACGTCATTTTTGCGCACGAGTCAGAAACATTTATGTCATCAAAATAAGGGTCAAATAAAAGATAGGGAAATCAAAGTCGAGGCGTAGCAAAGAATTGAAAACGCTTACATCGTTTTGCGTATCTTTGTTTTGCGAGCTTAAATCATTAGAAAGTGTTTGTTAGATACTGAAACGAGCACTGCAATAGAATTTATGAATATTTTAAATGTGTATTGAGAACTTTCTAGACATATCAGAAAAAATATGCGTATGAAAATGAATAATACAATCAGATCAGCACTAAAGAAATGCATTCATTTTTTTTTAAATATGAAATTTAAATATTTTAACTTTCAAGGATAAATCATTTATTTGTTCCGTTTTGAAATTCTGATTCCGAAAATAAACAACTGAGTCAAAAATAATACCTTCAACCTACATTGGATGGACTGAAGGAATCTACAACAAGCTATAATACTTTGTGAAACAACTAAGCAGATTTCATTTTCTGGAGGGTTTATTTATCGAAAATAAAGTTTAGTCAGAACGAAATTGATCCCTATCTAGAGGTAGCATCCAAATGAAATATTCAAGAGGATATTGAAATGACAGGAAGGGATGCATATATTTCTATAGTTTTAAATATTTCAGTATTAGTGCTGAATTTTTTAGCAGTGGTTTTTGATAAGATTATCTTTTCCCTTTTAGTATCACTGAATAAACTCATTTAATGTCAAAAAAAATTTCTGTTCATTTATATGTATTTTTTAAATTTTATTTTATGTATTTAACTTCTTAGTAGATTAGAAATAATATGTGCCGTTGGTATTAAATGGCGGACAGTCATAAACGAGAAGGAAGAACCCTCTCCCCCCAAAAATAATTGGTATATTCCTTAAAATGTACTTTGTTTTACTAACCACATGCTATTGTCTTAATACACCCGGCTTTTTATTCATATTAAATCTTTTAACGCCCTTAAGTAACTATCTTTTATATTTTCACTCATACTGTGCATTATCATGTTCATTCATCCAGTTTCATTGAACTCCAGACATTCTTTATTCTAGTTTTTATCATTTCTTGTTATGCTATATGTTTTCGTATTTTGTTATTTGTATGATTCTTTTAAATTAATTGTTGTGTGATTATTTTAATATTGTTCACCGACATCTATACTAAACCGGATAGGGCACATAAGAGCCCTAGAAACAAAGGTGTGGTTTGGTGTTAAATGTTTAAAAAAACGTGCCATTGGCGAATAACAGTTATAAAAGAATAACATTCGACCTTTGTTACTAATAAGTGATACGCTGATGATAAACATGCGCTAGAATACTAGATGTGTATATGAGAACTTTCTCTTTTACTGATTGCAACCAAAATTTGACACAGAATTAAAATGGCATTCACAAAATGACATGCTAAATTTAATTTATTCAAATTATTGCTTGTCGGAATTATAGCTTTTGTATAGTTATAAAAGTACAGATCGAGAGATGATTAAACCCTTCAGCCGAAATTTGATATGATTCTATACCTTTTTAAATATAATTTAAGTAAAATTTTAACTAAATAGTTCTCTTCGTTGTGTAATGACTGAGTTAACATATAATCGGGCAAACAAAAAGATTGACTCAGTCAGTCTGCCTAGTTCTCCTATTGTGGATTTCATCAGAATTTGATAAAAATTTATAATTTAATATGAGTAAACATTTTGGTTGTTTATACTAAATTTTGACAAGGATTATTTGTATATTATCAACTTTATTTATACCAAATTTTATCCATTTAACTCAAAACATCTTTGAATTATTTTCCTTACACGAACACATTATTTCAAAAACATATTTTCGAGCTCAAGTAAGTTTGAAACGCGGGAATAAGTCCGATTGTAAAGTTCGAATACTTTAAGTTACAATCCTTTTTTTCTTTTAGTTCTTTAAATACAAAAAGCAAACATGCATAAATAATGTTTCGTAGATATTACTTTGTTTTATATCATGATATTCCTTTTTATACACCAAAAACCAACAGATTCTCATTTTAGTCTAGTTTTTGATTTCAAGATAATTATAGTGAATAGATTGTAATTATGATATTGTTCTGCCATTAAACTTCTACATCAAAAGCGTTGCCACTTTTCATCAATTCTGATTGCAAGTAATTTATGAATTGCGCTTAATGTTTTTAAAAATTACTTAACAACAATCATGATTTCTTAAATACTGACTTAAACACTTTTGAAAGAAGATCTATTTTTATATTAAAAGCATGTTTTAAATTAACTTCTTCCAAATTTTAAAAATATCAAAATTACCCGTGTATTTTCAAGTACTATAATTCTCATTTTGTGTGAAATAAGTAACAAAGATAAATTTCTTATGTAATTATTATACCACATTTTTACTTTATGTCAATGATATTATTAAACATTTAATTATTGAATATTAAACAACTTATTTAGTCAAGATTTGGGATATGTTTTGTCACGTATCCCTCAACATATTAAAACTGCTCACGACAGTAAAATTTGTTTCCATTTGTTTAGGGTTACAGATTCATATCTAAAATTCCTCAATACATTATCTATAAACATTCAACAAAAGATATTTGAATCAGGATTTCCATTTTCGATTAATTAAAACTATTAATCACTCTTAATCTTTAGTCAATATTTTTAATCTCAGATTTTTTATAAAATATCTTGAAACATCTTTTTCTTCACTTTTAGTACTTCCGTAGCAACAGCTTCTAACCTAATTTAACTTCAAAGGCCCTACTTTCCATTCATTCAAATAATCTCTTGTTACATCTTTTTCTTTTAACCTTTCTCTTTCCGAACCGCTAGAAGAAAGCTGTAATTAAAAGAACGACTTAACTTTTTTAAGCTGTCTATCCCTTTTATTGAGACACTCCGGCACATTTCTTTCGGCCTGTTGAGAGTCCACCTAATGCGGAAATTAATTCATTCACTTGTTAACATAATTCCGTCAATAAGTTTGACATAATTCCAGCTCTAAAATATGTTAATCTTTCTTGTCACCAAATAGCTGAATAAACTGACACTAAAAAAGTTCGATGCTTAATGTTTATTGCAAGATAAATGAGATTTATGTCCTCATTTTTCATTGAGAATTGTTCCATTAGAAGACTATGCTAATGATTGTATATCTGACATCGATATTTAAATGGATTGTAGATTTTGAGAAGTTATATATTTTCTACAAGTATTGATTTAAAATATTAATGTCTTTATTTGTTCATCCTGTAAATTTATGTTCTTATTTAAAGATTGATCTGGTAAGGAGTAACTTTAAAAATGATTTAGTTTGTAGATTTAAAAAACACTGCTATTTTTACTGAAATGATAGAAATACAAAGAGTTAATCCGCCTAAAGTGTTTAACATTTTAGAGTGAGGACATTGTGAAATAACATTATGGATATAAAAAAAGACTATATCAATCATTATTTTATTAATGTTTGGTGTTGTTATAACTCATAACACCTTGTTTGTTTTGAAAGTACTAATTTGCTTTAATATTGTTTTGGTGTTGTTATAACTTATGGCACCTTACAAGCCCGTTGGCAGTTATATCTGCCAGCAGTTTAAGCCGAGTGAGCGTCTCTTGTTTCTACAGAAGCGTTAACTTGGGCCAAGACTACGACTTAGCTACTCACGCGTCACAACCCTTTTTGCAGGGCGAACTTCATTCATTCATGTATTTCATTCACTCAGCCACAGATCGTAATTTAGAACTGAATCAGAGAACGAGTTTCTTTCAACCAGTTCCCCTTATGGTATTACTCTAGACATTTATACGTCAGTATATCGTTTTATAGCTGTAAACTGACTGATGAATTAAACTTAAAGAAACAGCACCTATAAATTTGGGACTAAAAGAAAGTCAGTTTATTTTCCATTATTTACGTGCAAATGGCATCTAAGGCAATCATTGGTTTTTTTATAAAAAAATCTTAAGGTACTTTTTAATAGCATTATACTTTAAGAATGCAAAAAGCTGAATATTTTAATGATATCTAATACTATCATACGAGGAATGGTTGCCAAGTCGAAAATCGCCCCAGAATTAATAAACTCCGGTAAACTTGGGGGGCTCGGGTTTTTGGCCACGAGGAATCGATTGGCTACGGTCGATTTAAGGTTTTGAAGCGCTACGGTCGAGCAGTTTGGAGTTACAGATAGGATATTTTCAAACTTTATTAGTTCGCCATAATGGCTAATAGGTTTGAAGCGGTAACGTGCTGCCATCTATAGCCAATATGGCAAACTAATAAAGTTTTATGTTTATGCTGTTATAGGTTTATAATATGTTTCTTATGTATGTATATATGTTTGGTTTTTCCAAATAAATTTGTCAAAAATATTGAACTTCAACACACTTCAATCTTTACCTTTGTATAGAATAATTCCCTTTCCAAACTCTAACTTTGTTTAGAATAGTTTACAATGGTGCACTTTAACCGGTTATCTTTTCACCAATGGTTTCACAAATTTTCTTATGGCATGTATTGTTTTGATAAATCACAATTGAAAATTTAAATCTTCGAGTTAGCTTCGATACCTGTTTTCTCCGAGCGGGGGTCGGTCACCCGCTGGTGTATGTATAATAATAAAAAATAATAATTTGTAAAGAATAAAAACTTTTAACAAAGGAAATGGGAAGGAAAGCATTATATATATATAGTTGCTAGTTCGAAGAAAAATAATTAATAGAAAATAAAGAAGATGAAACTTTATTAAATTATAGAAATTGCTGATCAAATGATCATTATTGCCTTAACAAATCAGGGGGAAGATATGCTTCTAAAAATTATTATAATAACTAAAATATTTGGCAAAAATCGTCTATTTTTTGCGAGGTACAAGTTACTTTATTGTAATAACAGCAATTTTTTATGGAATAATTGAGTTTATATTTGAATTAGATCTCATGACTGAAAAACAGTTCATAGAATGTTCAAAAACGAGGAGACTAAGCTTTTTCCTTCAATGTGTCATTATAGAAGGCATTTTAACATTAGTAATCTCATTTAATTGTTCTTCAAGCATTGATAAAACCTTTCATTATTTGTTACGAAAGTGATATATTATTTATATCACAGTGAGATTAGATTATATATTAGAAATATCCCACCAAGATTTCCCTTTAATAAGTTCAAAAACAAATTTAGATTGATGGGAATAATATACACGTCAATCCAAATTTTGATTAAAAATTCGCAAAATCTTATGATTGAAATGTTATAACCATATCTGTAACTAGTTTTTATCAATCTGCAAGCCGATTGTAAAAAGATCACTGATTTTTAGTTTTATGATTTGTATTCAAATGTCCTATATTCAAAACATACTATCAATCTCACTATCTCGAGGAAAATATAGAAAATAAAATAACAGAACTGTTGCATTATAATGTCGAATTTCATATTATTTATGAAATTATAAAAAAAACTCTTATATTTGTCCATAATTTTAAATTGATTTCCTCACATTTATAAAGTACAGTAAATGATACTTATAATTTGATATGTTTCAATCAATAAATTTGAATGTCATTCAGGTTGAAAGAACAATTAATAAAAGCTTTTTAAGCTTCCTAACAATTAAAATGCCTTATAGAAAAATGTCTGAAATTATAAGAACTTAATAACTTAGATTAAAATTTATGGTATCAGAGAGCAGAGATATGACATCGGGTTCAATGTGAGAGGAAATAAAGCAGATGTCACAATCGAAAATTAAACAATTTGATTTGTGAGATTCGCGTTTTATGTAGTGGCCACTCTTTTACAATAAAGTTGCTTTTATATGGCAAAAGCATCCTTATCAGATTAGTTTATTAAACTGAATCAAATAATTTGAGCTTCTGGGCTCATTAGTTATTTGGTATAAACTGCCAAAGTGCATTAGTCCAATAAGTACATTGATGCAAGCAAAATAATTTGATACAGCATCTGCATTCTATCTTTTATAAGGTTGTAAAATATTCTTGAAGAATTTTCGATCAGATGAATGCTTAAATGACGCTATTGATACAAAAGAAATTGCTATCGAAATTGATGTTGATGCTAATATTAAATATGTAGTATCACGACACCGCATAAAAGGAGAAAAAAAATAATTTTCTCTTAAGAAGCTTGGGTTAAACTGGGTGATTCAATCAATTTTACATTTAATTAAGAACTAAATGCACTAGATGTTAAATTTGAATAATCGAGTTACCACAGAGTAACTATTTTCAATTTTTACATAAGAATTACTTCTCTAGCTATTTACAAACTTTATTGGGAATAAATCTTAATTTATGCTAATTTTTTGTCAAAAAAAAATAACAAAATTTAAATTTAATATTGCTTTAGCAATGTCGATAACTGCGTAAATAACTGTTGAGTGCGACGAAAGGAGTTTCTACAAGTTTAAATTAATTTATATTCGATTATTAGGAAACATTTTTTAATGCTTTTGCCATTTTGTCGACTAAACATAAAGTTGTGGACTTAAGAGATGTGATTTTAAAAAAAATTACAAAAAAAAGTGAGAAAAATATTTTTTAAAAATTTGAAAGTTATTGATGTTTTTTTATTTGATTGTAGAAAAATGCAGTTTTTATTAAATGATTTTTGACAAGCATTTATAAATAATTTCAGCGGCTTTATAATGCTTTATTAATAATTTTATTATGATTTTTTTATAATTGTTTATTGTAATTTAAAGCAATTTGATTTTTATCAAGAAATATTTTTTAGAGTATGTATTTAAGGGACAATAAACTTCTTGCTCATATTCACATAACCACTTGTGCAATCACTGATGGCTTTCGGCACATTTTAACATGTTAATGGTTTATTTTAGGTTAATATTTTTAATTTTATTTATTTTGTGATTATGCATTTGAAAGCAATGAAAGCATATTCTGATTCTGAGGATGATTAGGTGTGTGCCCAAAGTGGCGTTACACCGGTGAAAAGCTTACAATTACAATTTTAAAAAATCTAATTTAAATAGCCAATGAAAGCATATAGGAAACTTTGGTTAAACTCACCACTATTGATTATACTCGATGGGGTATTAATTTTATCATTCACAGAATTTGAAATTTTTGCAAACTCATTTGTTTACGATTTTAAAAATAAAGTTTTTATTTATTGACTTGCAAGCGACCTTTAACAATTGTTGGATTAAGCATTCACCACTGATTTTGTAACCCCAAAAAGCTTAAAATAATAATAACAATTTGTTAATAATATAAAAAAATTTAAATAATTTTTTGTTAACGTTTTCCAAGATAAAAACTCGTGTTTCTTATATTTTTAAATATACAGTTTTTAGAAAAAACATCGTAACTGTTTTCTATTTAGTATTTTGATAACATTCGATTTTTTTTTTCAAATAATAATTATACGTCAATTGGCCATCAAAAGAAAAATGTCTATTCACGCACTCACACACATAAAAAATCCTTTTGGTACTATCATCACATTACGTTGTTGTTTTGCAAAGAATATATTTATATATATAAATGTATTTTTCAACCGTTATATTACTTAAGCATATCTAGATGATCTTCAGCCATTCATTTCATAATAATAACTAGATTGTTGATGAAGATCAGTTATGCTTAACCAACGAACCTTCCAGAAATAAACAGTTATTTGCATCTTTATTTAATTAAATGGAAAAACTTAATTATCCACCAGTCTGTGGTAAACAACTTCTTTCTTCATGGCGTCTTCAAATAACATATTTATGCGTCGGTCCTTTTATGCAGCCAATTATTACGTCTACCAAATGTTCTTTTCAAAAAGTTATGCTTCAAGAGCTAAAAGCTCTCATAATAAACTTCGTCGGACAATTTTTACTTTTCATAACTTATCCTTAAGTTCATTTAATAAGGTTACGTAAAATTCCCTTCTTTTCTGAGCTTTGCATTAGCCTACTCATCCATCTTCCCTTAGTTCTTCCTCGATGGGATTTGATTTCTTTTTTTGTTTGTTCCTGCCGGAGTGTTCTACTCAGTGACCCTCAAAGCTCTTAATTGTCACTTAAACGTCAGATGCTTTTTCCGCCTGACCCTACAAATCATTTTCATTGCTTGCCCATTATCGAGCGACTTCTTTGTTGTTTTATTTTGGGAAGGAGGTATCAATCGGATGTGTGGCCCTCGGGATCGATCGAAGGACGCTCTGGTCGCTGATGGAACAATCACCTTTAATAAAAATCAAAGAAGAATTGATTGAATTAGGAAGAATCGAATTAGCTGGGAGCCATTTTGTGAATGGTGATAAAAGGAGAGGAGCTTCTGGATGGACAGGAGCAGTGATTTTTGTATTTCTCAGAGGCTATGTACCGCTAAAAAATAATGCTTTAAATAAGATCAAAGTGCAGCTTTATTGGATTTTCCTTCGAATAGAGAGTCGAATTCTTCATGTGTTATCATCCACCATGTTGACGTGTTTTCGGTCTGGCCTAGTGGCAGATATTTAAGACGCTAGAAAAAAAAATCAAAGGAGATTTATTAAATAAAAAAGAATTGAATTAAATGAAAGCATTTTTGAGCTTAAAAAATTATGCTAGTTTTAAAAAAAGTAAAAGATGAATGTGAGTTTTTATTAGATATTCTTCTGAATAGTAACTAAACTTTTTCATGTGTCTTCAAAGGGTGAATATATGAGTGAATGGTATTAGTTTATTACCAAACACGGTTATCAGATTGGACTAAATACTAGATCTACTAGATAAAAATTAATATTTGATACCGTGACATAATTAATATTTGATATCGTATCAGATGGTATATTATCAGCAAGAAAAAAAATATGAGATAAAAGTTGGTATCGTACTGGTGTATTATTAACAAGAATAAAATAGCAGATCTGTGAGAAAAAAAGTTAATATTTGATACCTTATTAACGTATTATAAGCAAAAATAAATAGATCTATATAAAATTAATATTTGATACATATTGTTGTATTATCAGCAAGAATAAGATAGTAAACATTTGAAATAATATTTGATACTGTACTGGTGTATTATGAGCATGAATAAAGATTGTAGATCTATGAGATAAAGGTAATATTTGATACCCTATTGGTATATAATCAGCAAGAATAAGTAGATCTATATAATAAAATTTAATATCTTATTCCGTATTGATACATTATCATTAAGAATAAGATAGTAAAACTATGAATTAAAAGTTATTTGATACCATATTGGTGTATTATCATTAAAATTAATAGATCTATGAAATAAAAATTAATATCCAATACCAAAATTTTACTATCTCTCAAATTTTTACTATCAGCAAGAATAAAAAAATCTATGAAATGAAAATTAATATCTGAACCATATTGATGTATTACTAGCAAGAATAAGATAGCAGATCTATGAAATAAAAGTTAATCTTACTGGTGTATTGCCAATAGGAATTAGATAGTAAATCTCTCAGATAAAAGTTAAAGAACATTGACTAGTATAAAAAAAATTCATTTAATTCAAAACAGTTTCACAGATAAAAGTAATGCTTCAAAATACATCTGGGTATGTTATTACAAGATATTAATTCAAATAATTTTGTAACATTTTAACTGATTTCTTCAAGAGTAACATTTTAAATGATTATTGCTTTGATTTTTTAATCACTGGCCGTAGACAAAGTAACAGAACCTAATAATACGAGATCAGAACCAAATCGATTTAATTTAGATGGAATTGAAACAGCTGAGCGCCATTTAAAAGTAGCGAGAATAAAAGAGAAATTTGAAATTAAATAAGACAGTAACTCTATAACATCTCACAATGTAATACTACATATAATTTTTTTTGAAATGGAAGATTTTAGTTGCATTATGTTTGATATTTCTTCGGTCTTATATTGCCAAATTATTGACTCCCAATTTTATGAAAATTTGCTGTTCAAATTCAATTAAAGCGATCTGTAAATATTTTATTTTCACTTCATTACTGTTTTGTATCTGATAGATCTGTATGTGAAAATTTTATAATACATCGAACATTTAAAAGATGAGAGCTTAAATCATGATGAATTAAATTACTGGAAGGAAATTTATAAATAATGAAAAAGAAATTCCAACTATTCATCTATATATATAAAAAAAGAATATTTTCATGTATAACACTTCGACTTTTTTGAACATTATCTATTTGTTGCTATCACGGGATGAGAGGCAATGGTGGTCTAGTAGTAAGGTCTAGGCTTCTGAGATGTAGGGTTTCAGGTTCAAGAGCACGATTCCTAAGAAGAACCATCGTGTAAGAAGGATCTGTTGCACGTGCCTGCTTTGACCGCAAATTTGACGTTGAAATTAGATAAATTTAATTGAAGTATTACAATTGCAAGCAGAACTTAAGATTCTTCTTAAGGAGTCCTTTCTCAAACTAGACTTTTAATTTTTATCCTGAAATGTGCAAACCAAAACGCAAAGAAGTGTTTTTTAGGGGAGGGGTGGCACTTTGTAAAAAAACCGAGAACATCCTTATTTGAAACCCTTGAGAATTTTGGTGTGCTAATAAACTGCATATGTTTTGAATTTACGACGCTAAACGTGACTAGATCTCTGGATCGAATTCCGTGGCTAGCAACTTTATTAAGCAACGTGGATTTGAAACTAAATGTATCTTGACAAATTATTAACATTCAAATTATATTTACCAATTATTAGCATTCAATTATCAGTTTTCGTCGAAATAAATCAGTTTGTTATCTTCATAAACGCTTTTTCTAAAATTCAGACAATCCCAACATTGCATTTTCAAGTGAGTTCTTACACCGAATTGGCTGCGGTGACTGGTGGTTAGGTCTACGCTTGTACGCCTTAGGCTCTCAGGTTCGAGACCCAATTCCACCGAAGAACCGACGTGTAAGGGGTTCTGCTGCATGTTAAATCCGTCAGACTAAGTTTTCTTCCGTTGGTATAGTGTGGTGTGCAGAGGGGGAGGGCTGCCAACTCAGATGTCGTCCTCGTCATCTGACTTCGGTTTGAAATTACGAGTCCGTCACAAAGCTCTTTACAAAGGGATGTTAATGTAATTGAACTATTATAGGATGAACAGTTGAGCAAGGCTTATATTATTGTATCAGAACTTCGGGCAACAAATCTTTATAATGTGAAATAAGTTTCAAAGGGAACGCATAAAATTAAGTAAAAAATAAATCGAGTAGAAATGACTTGGCTGAAGCCTATTTACATAAGTGATAAAGAATAAATTTATGAAATAATGATCGTAAAACTAAATCCGATCAAGTACCTTAAACGAAGATTCTATTGACTTGAAGGATTAGGAACATGGGGACAGAAATTCATTTACCATCATTGCAGAAATGAAAATATCAATATTATCAATATTATTAAAAATGGGCAAATCTACTGTGATATTAATTTGGGCTGCTAATATTCAAAAACAAGAACGAGAATTTTAAGATAAGTTGGAGTGATTTTCTCGAAATTTTTTCGCATAATCTTTAAAAAATGCACTTGTGCATTGCAAACTGTAAGTCATTAGAGAATAATATTTATGATCAAGTTTATTACAGTTTATTAGAATGAGTGCAAAAAAATTTGGCGATCAATTTCTAGGGAACAACTGAAATTACCAAGAAATTATGTGTTTTGGGCACTCTTTTTTGCCGCCCAATCAAAACCAATATTTTATTCACAAAATCAGACATCAAATTTCAAATGTTTAATTCTTTACTTTTTTTCTTCAGTTATCGCATTTACATGCTTGTGGAAATACAGATCGATATACTTGTCAGATATTTTATTCCAAATTTTGTCTTCCAGATATTCATCTAAATGTCAGATGTTAAAGCTATGTCCCAAATTATATCTATTTAAATATCTCTATTTGATAATTATCAGATTAATTGTTAATAGAACAGCAGGTCAGAGATATTTTCTCTGGAGAGATATTGAAAAATACAATTGAAAAGAAAAAGTACAGGTTTTCTGGAGAGACCATACATTAAATTTCGTCTGTCTAACTCAACGATTTTTCGTGTCTTCTTTTCAAAGGTATTATATGTAATGCCAATTCTGAAGAATTAAGAAGATATGAACATGGAAATTCATAGTTATAATATTTTCTCTTCGTATAAGCGCCTATTTCATATTTGTAAAGATTCAATTTTGTGATCAATTTTATATCAACTTCCTGATAATGTTTAAACTTTGCAATTTTTTCAATGCATTCTCGTTACTATGCATTCTCGCTGATAATATATTGTAATAGAATAAAATAATTAGTAATAATATACTTATAATTGTTAAATAATTGTGATAAAACATTTATTGGAACTAGTACTGTTAAAAATTAATTTCATTATGTCATAGAATCTTACTAGAAATATTTCATTAAAATATTGTACTGAAATATTATGACTTATTTATCGTTCATAATATTCTACACTTCGATGCTTGCTATTATGTTTTTTAAAATAAACGCTACCATATAAATAGTATTAAGAGAACGTATTTTTAAAATTTATACTGATGAAATCTTAAAATATTAAAAGTGAAGTATTTTAACCAATGAATTTTATAATGAATGAATTATAATTATAATAAATTTTAAACAGATGAAAATTATATTAAAATCTTTAAATATTATTAAGAAATTCTATAATCTTGTATAATGTTTAACGCTTCTTCCCTAATGAGTATCTCCTAATCCTCTTACATCTCATTGAGTTGAGGACTAAAAATAATTTGGTTCGAAGAGTACCGTAATAGCACAAACAATTGCCGATATCGAGTATTTATGGTGAAACGCTGCTGCATGTGCAATTCGCGAAGGGATTAATTAGTTAAAAGAAGCTGGGAAGTCAACCACGATTAGAGGTTGCCCTAAGTAATTTCAAGTTGATTGAAGAAAATAATTCAGACATCTTCCTTATTTAGACATGTTTTTCGTAAAATATAACAATAATTTGAAATAGTATTGTATAAGCCTCCTTATTGCATATACTAGATGATTGAAAATTAACATAAAATATTTCTTTTGTCTTTTTTTAATTTTTTTATAGTTATCTAATATTTTACTTTTGAATAAACACGTGAATAAATAGAAAAACTTTTACCATATTGTAACTGCAAGCGCTATCGAAAAAATAAAATTCATCTATTCACATGATAAGTCTCTGACACGTATTAATATTTATTTGATAAAAACGGAAAGTAGCCGTTAGATATATTCTGCTCATTTGAATTACTTTTTTATGAATTTAGTCAATGAATGGCGATGAAAATGACTCATCACTTACATTTTATTTTCTGTATTAATATCAAATTGATATGACTACTGTTGCTAATATAACTATTATTTGCTAAAGACAAGAAATATGTCGAGTGTTTAACCTTACATCTAATTATATTGTTGTGTTTAAACTATAATGGTCGCATAATTACTAAATATATCGAGGTGTCTTGTCGAGGTGTCAAACTATCTTGGCAATATTATCAATATTTTACCAAGTTTTGAAAAAAACAAAATGATTTTTTTCCGTTCAAAAGTAGAATTAAAATTATGAAAAGTCAAATTTCATTATTTTTCCTCTTTTTCGATAATTTACTGTATTTAAAAGTGAATTAAATATTTTTATTAATTATTATAAGAAATGCCAAAATATGAAAATTTATTCAAAAACATTGTTTCCATTCAAATAACAACGTCTATTAATGAAATTCAAAAAAAAATATCTCTATCTACATATATAGTAAGTTTATCTGTTAAATGTCCAAAAAGAGGGTATTTTTTGATTGAACTTTAATTTAACCTCAGCAAGTATAACATTTATAACAGAAACAAAGATCTGATGTGTAGCGCTTGCCAGAAGACCAGAGCAAAAGTAACATATATATATATTTTTTCTTTTTAGTAGTTTTATTACGAGATTCCTATAGGAATTAGTCACCTGTTGACTTAGTAAAGGAGATTTCTGATATCTTTGACACACATGCATAAGTGCCAGACATTCTTGGTATGAAAAAGGAAGAAAGGGGGATTTTTTGGGTGCCTATTAGCAATAAATAAAAGTTGAATCAGAAATAAGAAAAAAATTTAGAATAACGTGGCATGAACTAATTTAAGGTTTAAAAAAAGGAAGTTAAACTTAAATTGTCATTTTATATATATTTTACATGACTCTTACAAATATGATAGAATATATTATTTTATAGATTGTCATAGAGCCCTTTTTATATTGTAACAAAAATAACAGCTGCTAAGTCACATAGTCTTCACTGAGAGTGGATTCCTTTTTCACATAGTCTTCACTTCAGAGTGGATTCTTTTTTTTTTCCTTTTAACTATGGATAAAAGCGCGTTTATAATCCGCTGCTTTAAGATCGTAATTTGTTATGTTAATTCTTGTTATGATCCTACATAAGGCAATTATTGAAAGAATCTAACTGTATAACACCGTCGAGAGAAACCGGTCAAGGTATTAGAAACTTGAAAAATTTCCTGAAAGGCACTATAAAAAAATTATTATTAGTAAGAATTTTGATTACTTAATCTGTTTTTCAAGATAACCTAGACAAAAGTTAAAAACATAATCTCAAGAAGAAAGAAAAACTAAACTATCAGCTAAGATGGTCAAAATTATTTGTAAAAAATTTCATACAATTTCAAAATAATTTTATATTGTCTAATCAATAGTTTTAAAGGAAAGATAATTTAAATTTAATTTCAGGTTTTGTTAGAATAGTTAAAAACCTCATGATTATTAACTATTAGATAAAACTTATAACCAAAATAAAAACCAATTTTAATTCCGTACCCTCGACAAGTTACTAAGATGATGCTTTAACTGAACCGTAATTGTTTAACTTCCAGTTTACAGTTATATTAGGACTTGTGTACCACAATGGCAGAATCAATGAACACCAACTTCATGCACAAGGTAAATAATCTGTGGAACTGTGTCTTGAAATTGTGATCACCCAATCAAGCATTAAATTTTCAGGTACTATATCATTACAGCCTTTGTTGATAAGTCAAATTATCAAATGAATAATAGATAATGATTTTTTTCTCCTACAATGATACATGAAAGAGGTTTCTTTCATTAATATTATTATTTTCTCTTTGAAGTATTTCTTATCTTAGACTATGTTAAGATAAATGATCAATTACATTTTACAAATGAATTATTATTATTCATGATTTATGCTTAATAATATTATACCATATCTACTGTGATTGGAATATCAATTTCATTTACCCAATGAATTAATTAATTTATAATCACAAGTATAATTTTGAATAATTAATAAGAAGTCATAATACGAGAAAGGTCGCACAATTTTACACATTTTTTCTAATAAATAACCAAAAATTACCATTATATTTAACATAATTGATTATTATGATTAAGAGGAGAAACATATGTGGTTTGATACGATGCTTTACACAAGCATAGTAAATATGCTTATAAAGTATATGCGTATAAAGTAATGCTCAGTCTGTTGAAAAATAACATTTCTTGATTGCTATAGTTTGCCTTTACAAAATAAACATTGACATGATCCCAAGAAAGTAAATTAAAGTGCATTGTGTTGTTCTATACTGAAACGCAAAGCAAAAGTATACAATTTTACAAATACAACATATATATTACAAATACAACATACATTATTTTCATGATTTATGCATCTCACATTTTTATAGATTTCTTGCACTTAAACTAGATTAATATAAACTCATTGAGAGAATATCTATTGGATATTCAGGCCTAACATGTGATAAGTTATGTGGAAAAAAAGCTTTATCCAAATCACAATATTCAAAATAAAAATTAAATGCTAAAAAAGAACTTGGGAAGAGATAACATTTAGACCACAAAATTGCAGAAGAGTTAAACTTTCGATTTTCGATTCCCACGGGCAAAATAATTCTATACCTTACAGCGCGTTTTAGTAGTATATAGTATTTGTCGGTTCACATCTATACCAATTCTATTCTTTATTAACCTCAGCATATTAGAAAAAAGATGACTGATCTCAGCACATATTATGTTAGTATTTTACTTCCTACAAAAAGTGATTCGACTGAAGAATTGAAACCATAAAAGATTATTTCTTTCGAAGATAAATCCCTTTAAATTGTTTTATCACCCGAAATCACAGTTCGCTTCTGGGAAAAGGATATATTTGCAATAGTCAAATGAAGCTCTCTATTAAATGCAAATATGTTCGCCATCAAAAACTGGGTACAGCAACAATCTTAGGCGATAAGACTTAATTGTTACAGACCAAAATATCGATCTAATTCACCTTGCCGTGATGTTTTCAAGAGTGTTTAGATTTGAGTCTAAAACCTAAGGTTTCAGATGCGAAAACTATAGTACCATATATAAAACTAGTACCTTATTATGATGAATTCTATGTCATTAGAATCATTACTTTAAATCACGAAAACTGTAAGATCCACTATCTTAATCTGAGGAATTTCATGATTCATAAAAGGATAAAGGTTCTTTTGAGATATAAAGAAATTAAACATTTTAATCAGTTCTCTGTTTCAGGAAACAGGGCCGCGGTGGCCTGGTGGTAAAGTCTCGGCTTCGGAACAGGAGGGTTGCAGGTTCGAGACTCGATTCCCCTGAAGAACCGTCGTGTGAGGGGGTCTCTTGCACGTTAAATCTATCAGGCCAAACGTCCTCCCACGCGTGTGGCGTGGTGGCGAAAGAGGGATGCCACTTCAGGTGTCGTTCTTGTCATCTGACCGTGGTTCAAAATTACGAGATCCGTCCCAAAATAGCCCTCGTGTTGCTTTCAAACGGGACGTTAATATAACTAAACTAAACTGTTTCAGGAAACATACAAATATGACTATATCATGCACTTCTTCTTAATTTGTGTATTCAAAAACATTAATAGGAATAGGATTTTTTAAAGGATTTTTAAACGATTTCTTATTTAACAGAATGAAAAAGAAAAAATATAATAAATATATATCCAACTGTTACGGAGTGTCGATTATTATAAAGTCTTAATCTTATTTTAAAACGTTGATAGCCATTAATTTTGAAATGCAAATTAGCCACAGGTTATGGAATAAAAGCACTCGATAGCATATAAAGATTGGGTTCTTGAAGTAAAGGATTAAATAATAGCATTAATGAAATAAAATATGAAATAAAAGGACATAATAATATGAAATAAAAGGACATATTATGAAGGACACTTCATCGTGCTCAGACTTTAACTGCCATTTTACCAAATAATACTTGTAACTCTGCATTGTCTGACTCCCATCTTACATTAAATAATACACTCGTATATCGGCTGTTCAGAAATTATATTTATTAGTAAGTACGTATTATATTTATTAGTACCCAAGTACGTAAATTATAATTTTTCTTAGAAATAGATGGCATTAAACATTGGTTATTTAATATTTTCCAATTGAATATTTTACTAGGCACACTATGTCATTGTAAAATTAGTATTTTTTCTAAAATATTCTTGGAACTTTTCTTGAAATATTTTTCAATATGTTAGTGATTTTAAGTCAGAAATTAATATTAATTTTCATGTAATTTTTCAAATTTTCTTGAGGAAAACATTTTTTTTCTTAAAAGAGCATTTGTTAACACTATAAATATATTTGTATAATTGCAAAAAGCAGGTTAATTAAAATATTACTTAGTAATTTCTGAAATTAATGCAAATTTTTATATTAATTGTAGAAAGAGATTTTATTCTGTATCATAAATTACAGATTTTAGTGTTAAGCTATACACCTTAAGTCCTAGATTCCTCGCTCATTATACGTGTTTCAAAACTTGATTCCTTAATTATGCTTTAAAATGTTTATCTTTCATGAAAGAACATTTGTTATTCCAAAACCCTATGATTATCGCCATAGAATGTTTACTTAATTATGCACACGATCTTTATTTAATTAATATACTGGATTTCTCGCGTCATATAACCAGCCTCTGGAAGTAAATATTTTGCAGATAATGCGTCACCGCTTGCATTATAGGCAAAATTACAGGCAGGTCACGGCAATAAAACATCTATCATATTCATCAGTTTTCATCTTATGACATTAATGGTGTCAATGTTTCAACACCTTCTTGGATTCACACAACCTTCGTGAAAACCGTATTTAATTGTGATAAGGAAATGCTTACCTTAATTTATATTTGTGTCATTGCGATATCTTTTCCATGAATGAAATTTACCAATATTTTAAAACGTTTCTTGATAATTGAAATCTTCATATCCAAAATTTACATTTTCATTAATTTAAAAGATTGTCTTTTTTAGCATTGAGCATTTCAGCCGATCTTCACACACAAAAAAACAGTCAAAACATTTAATTTTACTTCTGTTCCGTCTCCATTCAGTTGATGTAATGATATAAAATCATCTTTATGATATAGATTTCATTAAATTATATATATGTGTGTGTGTGCGTGCGTGTGTGTGTGAAGTGTTTTAGTTTAAAGAAGGATTTTCAAATAATTATTTTATTGCATCCAATTTTGAATCTGATATTGACTGGAGTAATAATTGCCGATTTCATAACAATGACCATTTGAAAATTGGCATTTATTAAACTGATACTTCATCCTACATCCCAAATGATAAGTAACATTTCAACTGTCAGCAAGAAAAAATACTCTATGAATATTTTGCATAGAACCAATTTATTTTAAACTATCTAGTTGATTAATGGGTCCTTGGCAATGTCTGTAACATAAGCCATTTAATATACTCTTCAGCCACACCGAAATACTGTTGTGTTGTTATGTTTTCATTATGTAATCATTCAAATTATATTGCATTATAAAGAAATTATAACTGTAATTCAACATATTTACATGCGATATTTTTGAACTTTTACCTTAAGTTTTAATTTTCAGTATATGGCCATTCCGTTTTATATTTGATGCTTGTTTTGGTAAATGAAATCAATCCCATTCATCGTAAAGTAAAGATAGGTTTTGTAAATGTTATTGCTGTATAAAAATTTTTTTTTCGCGTTATTAGTGGTTTAAAATTTCATAAATTACAAATAAATGCTTGGAGAAGTTAACAAATTAAATATAAAATTTTAAAAATAAATAATTAAGAAGAAAAATAATATAAATGAATTAACGATAATTAATTTGATAAGAAAAAAGTATTTCTTTAAATTTTTTGAAGTTGTTTCTATTCTTAAAATTAATAGTTCCCATAGATTTCAAAATGTTTACTAACTGTTTTCTAAAAGAAGAGTCTAGTGTGAGTTGGAAAAAAAGTTTTTGAAACCTTATAAATAATACAAATGCTTTTTTCAAAACAACTTATGTTGATATAAGATTCAATATTCCATTGACAAACAAGCTGATTCATTGACCGGTTACAGATGATTTTTTTTAATTACTGATTCATGCAAGAAAGTAAACATTTATTGCATGAAATAAATAATTGTTCATTATATATTTTTTTAAATTGTTAATATTCTTATGACATTAGGAAATAATCATCAAAGATATTATATCAATTTATACATTTACCGTATATATAAAAAATCCTATCGCAAATGGAGTTTTAATGAAAAATTTTAATGACATATTTAATAATTTTTATTACAAATTTCTTTAACATAAAAATTATCAATTTTTTGATTCAGTGAATGTTACGTATACCCAGAAAACCAAAAGTTAAAGATTTATTTTTATTTATTGCTATCTAAAGAAAAATTTACATTGTCTCATTAATATAAATAAGAAAAATAGTTAATAAAATTGTTTCTCTGATCTGAATTTGTTAAATAATGTAAAATAAATAAGTATCATATATCAAAAATGTGTTCCATTCTGTTCATTATATAATAACTGTGCACATTTACTTTCGCCTTTTGTCCTGAAATCTAAGGCGTTATTTTCTTAAAAAGTGATTCATTATACGTATGTCAAAAGCATTATCTACCTCTAGTTTCTACTTATCTCCATCTTTTTTGGAAGTTTTTAGATATGATCTAAAAATAATGTCTTTTGAGATGATTCAAGATTTGTTGCATTTTCCTACTTCTTCATAAAAATATAAATACTGATCAGACAGGCCATGTGGCATCGATTAAAACAAATAATAGTAAGAAAGAACGAAGTCTGAAAAATAGGATGAGTGGGTTAAGACCTTCCATTACAGCGTTTCAACGTTTGCCTTGACCAATCTTGGGACATATGACTGAGTATTATCATTCTGGATGATAATTCTTCTTTAATATTCAGTTCAAACGTATCAGTTGCATTCCAACGATCCCTTACAATGCTTTCAATAGATTTGAACATCCCGACTGGGTCCCACCAAATGCAGACCGCAATCGTGATGCAGTAAGCATTCGGTATGTTTACCGATGTGCAGGCACATCCAGGTTCCCTATTGCCCGTTGTAAAAATGATAAGTAAGTAGGATTTTCTGCTTTTGAGATTATCGTAATTTACACATTTTTCTTCGCCAGCAATGCGATATAGAAACGTGCCTTTCAAATTCTGCCTTTCATTCAATTGTTTCATAAACAGAAAAACATCGATCAGCATGCTTCAGCTAGTATATAAACTAATTTCTTCATTTTCGATACAAGGTGTTTTGAGATGACTCGTTGAATTATTCCCAATTATTCTGTCAATTCTTCTTGTGTATGGATTGAGTCCTTATCAACTAATTCCTTCAATTCCGAATTGCCAAAAATTATTTCTGTTCTAAGACCATGTCGGTCCTCGCTATCAGAATCAATGCACTTGGAGTGTTGAAACCATTCACTACATGTTCTTTTATTAACTTAAAATTAGCTACTCCGACAATGAAGGAAGTTAGTTACACAAAAAAATCTGAATAGACAGATCGCCTTAATAGCAAAACTTATGGGAATTGTGGTTGAGCCCTAAGGGTCATCAACAGGCAGGACACAACCCTACCTTTGGGAAGTACGTTCCGTCATCGATGGGAGGAGCCAACCATCATGGAAGAGGATGTACCAATCACCATGGGAGATGATTCTTACTCTCGGTTATGATGATTCCCGGAAGATTTGTTCCTTCTCTAAGAGAAGACTCACAGTAAGTATTTGAGCGCATTTATGCGCAATAGCTTTAGTTTTCTTTTGAAGCAGCAAATCAAAATTTCTCGCAAGTGTCGAGAATTTGGATAGAAAAGCTAAAATATTCGATCGAGAACGAATTTTAAGACGCCGGGATCAATTCTATAATATTGTGCTGCCGTTATGTTAATAGACACCCAGACGTAACTTATATGTTTGATCTACTTATTTCAACCAGGACTTACTGCTTCAACCTCTCTTAAAGAACAGCGAAAACACAGTTGTATACCTAATAAATTAAAAAATTAAAAATAATCGTTTGGTTATTTATGCATATGCACTTCTTATGAATATTAATGTCACAAGAAAACGAAAAACCGTTTTAAAGTAAAGGATAAATGATCTCATTATAGGATAAAAGCTGCATATTTCGTAGTGAAATTACTTCAACATTTTTTTTATGTATAGATGTATAGTAAAATCTTCTTTCTTATTAACTCCAATTTTTTTTAAAAAAACCACATTTTAAAATTGACTTTGTGTAGAAGTTATGAATATTTACAAGACAAAAAATGATCTAAAATTATGTTTACAAGTGGAAAAAAAAGTAATAAAAATGAAATCCAGCTGGAAAAATTCCATAATATACTGCACCTCATGAATTTCATTCTTTGACTATATATATATATATATTACTACCTTATGAAAATTCATAGCTATACATGAACTCTTGGTATATTACCTTGTTTGAGAAATGCATTTACTGTCTTGAACTTAATAATTAGTTGTTACATATTCATACAGAAAAGTGCAAATATTTTAGTAATTAATGTTACATTTCTGTCATAATAAGATGCATATTTTTCGAAATTGTATTGATAATTTCTTGACATCAAAAAAGCTCATTAAAATATTCCGAAAAATATTTCATTCATGGTGTTAAATATTCAGTTTTCATTTTGTTATTTTTAAGTTATTGAAAATTATGTATTGCAATAATTCATTTAATATATTTATTGAAGATGTTAATAAAAATATTTTTCATGTTATTTAAAAATAGATCAGCTAACCAAATAAAAATTTTCTCTTTATGATTTAAGAATAATTTCTATGTTAATACTATGGGGAAAAGTCTAGCATTTAATTTTAATCACAGGATTTTCTTGAATTTTAATTAGAATTTTTTAATTGAAAATTAACTGAGATTTTAGTTTTTGTTTGCGATAACACCTAAAATTAACATTTAAGAATACCAAATTTATCATAAGAATACATTGACAAATAAAAAAAGCATTCCTCTAATGATAATAATTCAGTTACCAAATATTTATCAATTATTTTAAAATATTTTTATTTTTGGAATTCTAACCAAGTTTTATGAAATTTTTAAAATTGTTTTTTTAATAATTTACAGCTAAGAATTTCATTATGCTCTGGAAATACAAACCGTTTCATCTTTTTTAACGTAATTTGTTTCCATTGTTTAAAACTAAGAAAGAAGCATTCTATTTATATATTTGTAGTTTGCATAAAGAATAAAAAAGAGAAGATCTTCACGAAAATAAGATAAAAAACGAGTCAGACAATCACGTTTTTAATGTTCTATAGTGTTACAGGATTAATTTTCATAAAAAGGATTCCTGTACAAAACGAATATATGCAAAACTATTTAAATAATACCCTTTAATATCAAAAATAATTTGTTCAAAATATTTTGCTGGTGGATTCAAGGGCATGCAAATGTGTCTAATGAGCTTAATTATATAGAAATGCAATCAATATCCCCAGGAAACCAGTTATTCGCCGAATAATAATAACAAATTTAACCACCCCTTATCGTTTTTTCCTTCGGATTTATTTTAGTTTCAGTTATGACAATAATTACTGGAGAATGACAGAGTAAGAGAGTTGATGAAAGCTTTACAGAAAACTTTCACAAATATAGATATTAAACCTGTTAAATTTCATTTGAACTCATTATTGAATTCTTGATTCCAACTGCTATTATATAAAAAAAATATCCAAAATGTCTATTTTCATGATATGCCACAATTATTTGTGTCTGAGTGTGTTTGCGAACGGGTTGAAAATATTGCAAATACCGAAAATATTGAACTTCGCACTCATTCAGTTGTGAATCACAACGAAGAATGCAAAAGAGAAATAGAAAGCAAGGCTTTATAATTAATTGTTTCTGATCCACCTTGTGTGTTGGTCTTTCCGAAATTTTGTTGCATATTCTCTAATAAAAGAGTTATCCCTATTCATCTCCTCAAAGTTGGGAAGATCGTGAATGCCACAGATGCTTAGATTTTCATTCTCACGCATGACAGTTATATATGTCATAATATATTAATTGCATTATTGAAACATCGTTACGAATAAACAAATTTCGGTGAAAATCCAGAGTTTGTCAATTTTACTGAATTTATGCGATTGATCTCTGATATGCTTTATTAAGAATGTTATAGAAAACTAAATGTAATTAACCGAATAAAAACCAAAAATTTGTCATAAAACTAAAACCACATGCCAAATTTCACTTACCAACTTACCAAGTATCACTCTAATTTTTATGTTTTTGAATTATCGTGTTTACATGCATCCAAAAATACAATGTCTCTTGATGTATTTGATTTAAAATATGATACTAAATTGATTAACAGTATAGATGCTAAACATGCGTGGGCCGCGGTGGCCTGGTGGTAAAGTCACGGCTTCGGAACCAAAGGGTTTCAGGTTTGAGACTTGTTTCCACCGAAGATCCGTCGTGTGAGGGAGGTATCTTGCACGTTAAATCTGTCAGGCCAAACGTCCTCCCGCTGGTGTGTTGTGGTGTGGAGAGGGGGGTGCCAGTTCTGGTGTCGTCCTCGTCATCTGACCGTGGTTCAAAATGACGAGGTCCGTCCCAATATAGCCCTCGTGTTGCTTTAAACGGGACGTTAATATAATTAAACTAAATTAAACTAAACTAAACATGCGTGCCAGATTATATTCATCTAAGCTTTTGGTTGCATGATTATCATGTTCACTTATTATAGAGCTACGGAATGAATTGAGCTCAAAATTTGATGAATATCTATAAATAGAGTATAAAGATAATATACCAAATTTCATTTGTCTAGCTCAAACATCTTTTGAGTCACATTATTCAACCTCTGATTGCTTTTTGGACTCGGGAGCCTCCGTCGAAATCTCGAATTCGAATTTTTGACAATTACAATAATCTCCTTTTTCTGTTTTACTTCTTGTACTAGAAATTAAAATTGATCCCCTTATTATGTTTGAAAAAAAAGAACCAGAACATAAACTCATGACAGAATTAAATTGCTGATGTTTCTATTCGAGACTCTAATTAAGGTGACCATATTAGTTTAAGAAACTGACAAGAATAAGATTATTATTATTGTGACAATTTAAAATTACTCTTATACACAAGTATACATATACATACAAACTATTAAACAAGGAATGCTTTTAAGTTTTAAGGGTCATGATTGGAGAAGAGGAGCAGATGAAGCACCATGATTTCTCTCAGATGATATCATAAGAAATATTCCGACAAGTGATATCCTCATTCGAAATTTTACTAAAAATAATTGACTTATTATTGAATATTAAAATAAAAATAACTTTAAAAATATAAGCCTTTCAATATTTTTTCAATGTCGATATTTATTGATATGAATTCAATACCAATTCGAACCAATGTTACTGAAACGATATTCATTCGTTCAACATCAGTAAAGTTTATATGCAAATAGCATCGTAAATTGAATAGTGCAAATGGTAGAACATATTCTTTCAATACTATTCCAATTTGTCAAAGGAAATATTTGGTATTTTTAATACTTTTTATATTTCTTATAGTTAATTTTTATACGTCGATGAATATGGATTGAAATTTCAATTTGATCTGAGATTCATATAAAAATATATTAAAAGTAAAAATATTTTTTGCAGATTAATTTTTCCATTCGTTATTTTATCTATCAAAACTTGAACAATTTTTAGTTATCCTTTTTATATTTGAGTATATGTTGAAGGTGGAAAAAATGATTTGCTTTTCAATTCTCAAATGAATAGAAAATTGATAAAAATATTATAATACTTAGAAATGAAATATTGTTTATCAGAAAATGAGTTCATATTTCTTTAATAAGGAAATTCAGAGAAATGGGAAATAAAACTATGCATTCATTAATTTGAAAAATATTATGATACATTAAGGAATACTTTTTTAGAAAACATGTTTTATGAATTTTGAAAAAAAATTTAAGAAAAATTTTTCGAAAGCCGTTCGACTTTTTTTCTTTCTTTGACTCTCATTTCGTACTTTTCTAATTTCAGTTTTATCAATATCTGAAATTTTTCCTAGAAGCCTCCTCTTTCTTTCAATGTTAGTTTCCAATCAAGAAGGCCTTTCAAATCAGTTTTTCTTTCACTTCTTTGAAAACGGTTCAAAATTTAAGCAAGTAGAGAAGTAAATTACATACATTCTTTATAGCTTTATTGAAATGAATTCAATTGTTTTTCTGAATTTTATATTAAAGGTTTTTATTGCAGCAGCATACTTCTTTCTCTGCTCCTTCTATCTCTTCTTTTTTTTCATTTTTAATCAATACGGTCTCAAAATGTTGATGATTTTGAAGTTATGGTATTACCAACAAATGTCTCAAATTACACTGATTTGAGCAGCACGCTTCTATATTAAAAGATTTAAATTGATATAAAAATTTGATGCAAAGTTAAATAGAATTACTTTCTTCTGTATTCATTTCTTTTTATTACAGAGACAAACATAAAGTTTGGTGTTGGAATTTATTCAACAACTTTTATGCGTATTTCATGTACTGAAAGTAAATATAACTTTAAGTTACGTCCATCAATTTTTTTCTAACATATGTAGGAAGTTTTATTTAAGTTAGTTATTAAATTTAATTTAATTTATCGGCATTGAATTTATTTTTTTCTTAATAATATAAAAAATTAATGAATTGAAAAAACATATAAATAATCTCGACTGCAATGAACATCTTATGTGACCTGATATTACTCCACTATATTCTGTATGGTTTGTTAATCGGAAAACGATTCAAATTACTGCAGTTTGATTTTTTTCGGCTTTAAATTTTATAAAGTCATCCCCATTATTAACTTTTTAAAAATATTCTGAGTCAGGAAAGGAATCTTTTTTGTAATCTCGTAATAGTATAGTTGTTACATCTTATTGATAATTTTAAATTAAACTCAAAAAGTGAAAAAACTTATTCATTCAAAAAGTGAAAAAAACTCATTCTTATTCTCTTTTGTTTCATTCCAAACATTTCTTGTCTTTGACATTCTAAAGTGAAGTGTTTTCATAAATTTCTTTGTAAACAATCAAAAATCAGAAATGCGCAAAGAAAAGGCTGAATATGAAAAAGTTTCCATTGGATTTACCGATTTATTAGAAAAATAAGAACTCTCCAGAGATTAACTCCTTTTACTTTCACTAATTGAAAACACGCAAGGAACAGGATATACAAAGCAAATAAAAATAGGAATAACAAAAATAAAGAAATTTAAAAATCTAAACCACATATAAATAAAAATGCACACAGCTAGGCATCAATAAGTAAAACACACAGAAGCACAATATCAACACAAAAGTAGTATAAATTTCACATTATGTATAGTTAATAAGAATGTGTAGTCAAGAATTTTTTAAAAAATTAATAAAATCAATAAATCAATTAATAAAATCAATAAAAAAGAAGCAAGGTCAATTAGACAAATGATGAAAACAAGTCAGATAAAAAAAACGCTTGCAGTCGAATGAAATGCCGAATTCCTCAGATCCTGTTAAAAATCTTGCAAATTTGTATAATGAGATTTCTATTAGTATAGTTAAATTTAGAATAAACATTTGGAATAGTAGTCTGGTTTCACAAAGATTTTGCTGGTACACCATTTATAGAAAAAATATCAATGCAATTACTCGAAATACTGATAACCTTTTAAAAGAAAAGAATACAAGAAATATCTCGTTTATAACACAAACTAGACAAAATATACATGTGAACTTATATTTTACTCAACTTCAAAGTTTCAATTATCAGAAAATAAGAACTTATTTGCTTCTAGGATTTTAAATACGAGGTCATGTAAGGTTAAGACCCTGTAAGGCAGTAATTATTTGTGTAAAAGACAAACTGCGATTCTTAGGTTTTACTAACTGGATATTCTGCTAGCATTATAAGCAAATTTCTTTTTAGGAAAAATTTTAAAACATATTTTGTCGATTGAAAATTTTTATAACAAGATGATTACAAAAATTCAATTACATATAAAATATTTAATTTTGGAAATATTTTTGCAGAAGCAATACGACATTCAATGCCAATTGAAACATCCGATAAATTAGCAAAGATACGTAAATGACTTTCCCGATATAATTAACTATCGGATAATTTAAAGTTTATCGAAATAAATTCCACCTCAGGTTTCTTCTTTTATTTCAAATATAATTTAAATGAATGTTCACGGAACGTTACATTTTGAATATTATCGTTTCCACTTCAACTGCTCTTCCAAGAACTTTCGCTGAACTTCGGAAGATAAATCTTCACTCTATTGATTAGGAATTCGATGACTTGATATCATCTCATTCCAAGTCAAACAGCAATTGCGTGTCTAAACAAGCTTTATCCTGCGCGGACCGCAGAGCTAATTAATTAAAGAACTTCTTAAATTCTCGAACCAATATTAAATTGCTTCGCTGAGCTTAAAATTCCATTTAGGAACTTTAATTTTTAAATGAGATAAATCAAGAGATATGGATGCGTGCACTTGATTTGGATAATCGATTTTTATGATTGAATTCTGCGTGTATTTCACCCAATTTTATTCAAAAGTTTAAAAAGAACTCGGAAATCTTTGGTTTTGATTTCAGAGTTGTAGAGTATGCTGCAAAAATGCTAGCTCCAATTATTCTAGTTTGCAGAAAACCTTCGGGTAGCACCAGAAGCTACTTCTGTATTGCAACAAACTAATTAGACAAACAGCTCCATCGCTTGAGTTAACGCAAGAACTAATGATTGGAGCTACATCTTCTTGTCACCGAACTAAAAAGATTTTATTTTATAATATGAAAGTACATGTAACTCAGAATTCCCCTAATTGGAGGTACATCTTTTCTGCAGCAAACTCTTTAATTGCTACTGACTTTTCTGCAAAATTTGGGACTACCTGAAAATACGATTAAATTTTTAAATTAAAAACGAATTTCACATTTCTGTTAAAATTTCATATTTAATTTTTGATATTTTAAAAAAAAGTTAAAGTATTTAAAGTCTGATATTGAATAGTGGAAAATATTTAAAATGGAAACAATTTGACATTAATATCGTTTGAGAAATGTCAGAATGCCATCTAAAAGGATGTGGTCAAATCTGCTGCATGACTTCACATCATTCTGTATTTTTCAGGGTGCGCAATAGATACATTTGGTGTTAATGTGTATTTGGCCCATCAAGTGAATTAAAAAAAACCTGTATAATTTGAGACTGCTTATTTTGTTTCTCAAGCGAGTGATTCACGATAAATTTGCAATGATTAAGTATACATCGCCAATTTAATATTGGAATCCCGTGGATCGTAACATTTTCAGTTCATTATACTAATCTGCAGAACAGCATTATACAGTAAGTAATTTAACGGTAAAATTTCATTAATATTATGACGATGAACCTATTCTTTTTATCACATTTGAATATTCACTTAGTTGTGTTCTCATTAAAAAATATATGTAAATACAATTTATATTTAATTCAATTATTTCAAATTTAATTAATTTTATTTTTACCAATAATTAAACTCACCTTTTATAAATTAAGACTCTATGTTTGAGATAAGATTTATTGAAAATGAATTGCTTTACTTATAAAAAAAGTAGATGTAACATAGAGGAGTCAGTAACAAGTTTATAAAAGAAATTTAATTTATTGATTTACTACATTTCCATTTATGTTTATTAATCTACCAGGTTTTGATAGTTTTTGAAGGAAATCTATGTAATAATACCGATGAAGGAGTACAAATCTAATACTATAATACGAGGAATGGTTGCCAAGTCGAAAATCGCCCCAGAATTAATAAACTCCGGTAAACTTGGGGGTCTGGGGTTTTTGGCCACGAGGAATCGATTGGCGCCGGTTTTGAAGCGCTACGGTCGAGCAGTTCGGAGTTACAGATAGGATATTTTCAAACTTTATTAGTTCGCCATAATGGCTACTTAAATTTTCAAGCGGTAACGTGCTGCCATCTACAGCCAATATGGCGAACTAATAAAGTTTTATGTTTATGCTGTTATAGGTTTATAATATGTTTCTTATGTATGTATATATGTTTGGTTTTTCTAAATACATTTGTCAAAAATATTGAACTTCAACACACTTCAATCTTCACCTTTACTTTACCTTTGTATAGAATAGTTCCCTTTCCAAACTCTAACTTTGTTTAGAATAGTTAACAATGGTGCACTTTAACCGGTTATCTTTTCACCAATGGTTTCACAAATTTTCTTATGGCATGTATTGTATTGATAAATCACAATTGAAAATTTTAATCTTCGAGTTAGCTTCGATACCTATTTTCTCCGAGCGGAGCTCGGTCACCCGCTGGTCTTTATATAAACAACATCATTTTCAAGTCGTTTGGATTGTGCGCAGATTTTTGAATGGTTCGGTTTCGCTTGAAGTTTCGCTAGTTGTATCCCTGTATTTTTCTCAGTGAAGAAAATTATAATTATTTAATTATTTAAATATATGTTACCTATATATTATTAAAAATTATAAAACTTTATGATTAATTTTCACGCAGGTTTTATTAAAAACTTTACAAACTGCAAACATCAATCACCCATTAACGCGCTGTCGGAACAAGAAGTTATTTTAGGTAAGGAAGATTATCCATTATTATGCCCCTTGATAAGTCTTAATTGTACATTATGCTTCGGATGTACAATAGGAAGACTAATCAAGAAGGGTGAGATTTAGTAAAAATTTTAAAATTATCCGTACAAGTTTTAGAAAACAAAAATGGAGATGTTGGTCATGGTTTTAGGCTTTTATCCTGATTATTTATACTCATACTCTTTTAAGGACCTGAGTTTTAGTTCAGTTACAGAATTATATTATTAATAGTGAAATTTTAGCTAATGGATAATTAGAAAGACATACAGTGTACATTGCGGGATTAAGGCCCTTATAAATGCATGAAAGAATAATATGACTATCAAAATTTTAACCTTAATCATATTTTGATGAAGTAGCTATTAAACAAGTTTCATAAAGTATTTAATTGAAAATGACAAGCCACATAAAGTATTTAATTAACGTTACACTCATCAGTATTTAACTGACCCTTTTAAAGAGTATTAAGATGGGCGAACCAGCAAGTAATTATTTATATTATTGTAAAACAGTACTAAGGCTATTTTGGGACGGAGCTTGATTCTGAACTGCGGTCAAATGATGAGACGGTCAAATGACACCGGAGCTTGCACTCCTCTTTTATTGTACATTTGGGTATGTATGTTTGGGCTGACAAATTTAACTTGTAACAGACCCTCTTACACGACGATTCTTCAGTGGAATCGGGTCTCAAGCCTAAAACCCTACGACTCACAAGCCTAGACCTTACCATCAGGTCACCGTGGCCCTCAAGTAAACTGAGGAATCAATGTTAGATTCCTAAGCAATGAGCTCACTCGACATACGCAAGTAAAGAAGATAAAGAAGCTATTCATGTTTACTAGAATATTAGTTCCCCGCTGCTCCCATCTCGTAATTGAGAGGAAGAGTCTCCCGGCATGGTTTTTGGTTCTGGTTTTGAACCAAAAACCATAGAAAAAATAGGGGGTCTAGTTCTTTCCATCGATGACGGACGATTAGGTTTCAACCACAGTTCCCGCCAATGTTGCTATTGCGGTGATCCGGTCATTTGGTTTTTCCCTGGGAGTTCGGTGGATCGGAATAACTTAAGGCTGCAAGAATATAAATTTGTTTATTTATTTAAACGCGAAAAACTTATTTTTCTACTCCCACCTTTCCTTGTAATATTCGTTCTCTTAACGTAGGACCATGTTTAGGATAACCATAAAAGATTTAAAATGATATTTCCGACATATTATGGCCTTTTTTTTACGAAATTCGATTTAAGTATGAAGCGCTGAAGAAGGTTTGATAAAGAAATGAACTCATAAATAGAACAAAAAGAAAATAAATTCTTAAAAATGCAGTAAATTTTTACATTTAAAGATTAATATGATGAAAAACAAAATTGTATAGAGTAACTACATCAGTACTTGAGTCTTTTATTATTTTTCCATTGCCTCTTAACTGCTTTGAAATATATATATATATATTCTGCAATTTATTTCATGAATAAAAAGTGCTCTTTAAAGCATTTAATTTTGTTTTTATTATATGGATTCTGTTTAAATATTAGTATACTTATCCAACTTTAAAAAATGACATTTTAATAAATTAAATACCTGCAGAAAAAATTGTAATCTAATGCGCTTTTCTTTAACGAAATTCTTGGTCAAATGATAAAAAAAAGTTCTGAATTAATTATACTAACTTTATAACGTTTCTAAAAAATTGCACGCATTAAGGAATAGAAGATAAAACTCATTTTAATAAAAAACATAAATAATACATGAATAATTTTTATCTATTATAAATAAGGATACACTTGACATTCCCAGATTAAATAATGTAAAAAGTCTCTTGAGAAAGTGGTGTAAGTACTTATTAATTCATTTATCCTGTAGAAAAATCCATTTATTTTTGAAATCTTAATTTAGCTTACCATTATATTCCACGCACCTTTAAAATAATTGCAATCATTAAATACCAAAATAAATAAAATGTTGTATACTAAACCGCCATTGCAGATAATTCACCTTCGCATCCAAAAATAATTGCGTGCAACCGCTTACAAATTTATACTGTGTAAAATGGAATGAAAAAAAAAAGAAGTGACTATAGATAAAAAAAAGGAAAGAGGAAGAATCTCCCTCCTGTTTTAAGAACAAAACCTTCGGAGTGAAGGATGATTCGCCTTCGCATCGTATTTATCTTTCGAAGCCCCCTCCTTCCTTCGAAAGAGCGGAAGAACCATCAAAATGACAGATTGGCCGCAAACTTTTTCTCGAAACTTTCACTTAAATGACGTTTGCTTCCCGATTCTACTGTTTTTCTTTCTTGATTTAGCGTCACTGCAAAGAATAGGTTTTTTTTCTTTCTATCTTACGTGTTTGCTGCCTGTTCCTCGTATATACATTTGACACGTTTACGTGACTCACTACATGACCGAGTGATGTTTTACCGCGCGTAATGAAATTCCGCTGCGTCGCATTTCGTTTCAAGATTTTTGGAATGAAAGGTGATGGTTGGCATTTTACGCCCGATTGGTGTTCCTTCGAGAGCATGATTACTCACACCCCTTGCCAGCAACACAGCAGCAGTTTTTTCGGCTCTGAAGTGTAATTTTAAGTGACTGTAGGGTGTTTTACTTTTAACGCAATATTTGACTTGTAACTGTGCTGTCGCGTCTGGAAAGGTCACACATTTCTTTGTACACCATTAATCTTATTTCTTAGACTTACAGAAAGCAATCTTGTACAGAATGTAAACACGAAAATAACATCATTTCTAAGCTAATACTTTTTCTTTCTCTGCGGCAGTCGGTCTTTAAAAAAACTATCAATCCTTCTTATTTAACATTGTTCCGAAACTGTGACTATATTTCCAGAGTGCAGGATATTGACAACATCCGTTTTAATTAGGACAGCATAATAAATTTGGATATTCCTTTAAAGAACTTAGATTTTGAAGACTTTATGCTTGCTAAACGCAAGCATTTATATCGAAATTAAAGTTGACACTGTCACTTCAACCAGCTATCTTTCTCGTCATCCACTTCGTTAGCAAAAAATGAAATTGCCTTTAACACATGATTAGCTAGTATGAAAACAAATTAGCAGTTTTGTGGTTTGAAGATGTGACTGAAAGTAATTTACTTTTAAAGCACTATTTGACTTGTAATTGTACTTAAGAAAAGTACGTGAAAGTTTTCTTTATATTTACAATCAATTCTGTTTCTCAGATTACCTATAATCTTCTAATGCAATAATTCTATTCTGTTAAACAAAATCTACTAATGGTTCTCGACAATACTAATGGTCAGTTTTTAGGTGGTGAAGGAAAAATATTCAGTATCTTTCCATGATTTCTTAAAATGTAAATGTGATGTGGATTTCAGATTCTCATCAAGCTACACATGAAATATAGTTTTTGTAGAATTATATTTAACAGTAAATCGTTTTTCTGGGCAAAAAATCCCAATTAGGTCCATAAAATCTCTTTTAGAATGGACGAGCTTTATTCTACTATAAAAATATCCATGAATATGAATTAGGTCACTATTGATTCTGTTCCTAAAACGTGGATCGCACTGTTTAAAAGTATGGGAATACCTGTTTCGATTAATTAAAGGATTAAAATAAAATAGTTCATTTATATTTATTCTTTCTCTATAAGAAATTTTGTGAAGAGAAGTATTCCTCTAAGAATATAATAAAACAGTTTCCACCTCAAAAAGGGAGAAAAGTACAACATTTATCTTTAACTAAAGATAAAAAATAAAATGTATTTATTAAAGGCATTTAATTAAATAATAAACTTTTTTACTCGTGTTTGCCTGCTTATTTCTCATATTGCTCTCAATATTAATTTAAAACTGAAAAGAATTCGAATTACATTCTAATTTTTAAAATAGAGGCAGAATTACCTGTGATATTTGTGTTTTTAGACAGTTTTAAGTATTTAACAATAGCATAAAATAATCACATTTCCAAAGAAGAAAAAGTGCTAAGTCATCAGAAAGATAACATTCCGTTGAAAATTTTGCATCTACTTTCTTTTAGTGATATTAAATCTGGAGGCGTCTTACGTATTGTTATAGTTATGTAAGTTGTTATAGTTTATATAACAAATTTAAAACCAGTTTTTAATTATCACCAAATCGCAGTTAAAATAAAAAATGTTTGTTTAAAATCGTCTTAAATATTAATACAATAATATTTTTAATCTAAAAAAAGCAAGATTCAGAAAGTTCCTGATTTGATTTTGTTTCAGTATTTTTTTATTATCTACAAATAATATTCGCCAAGTAATGAGCAATTATGTTATTATGACAGCTTTCAATATTTTTTTCCTGACATTTATTATTTATTTAAAATATATGACTAAATCAAATATTTTATTTGGAAAATTTAGAATTAAAGAGTTTCATATTTAGCTGACTATTTCACACCAATCAGAATTTTTTTTTAATTAATTTTCTTCATGCAAAATAAATTAATCTATTTTTAAATTAATTTATAATATTTCGTTTAATTAAATCAGACTGATAACGCTGATTATAATAAAGGAAGATTAAAAGAAACAAATAAAGTACTCATTTTAAAATCCAGCGTATTTTAAACGGCTTTTTGTCATTCAAGTACAATGGTAAACAAAAATTCCGAGAAAACAGTTTCATCAAATTGTCAAATATTTTATTTAAAATATTCTGAACTCTCCAGAGATTAAATGAGAGCACAGAATTTTTCCTAATCGATGATTTGTTCCTATTTAAATTTAAACTATCCACTCTTCCCAATTTACGTCTAGTTAATCTTGTATACCTTTAAAATTCAATTCTGATTTAAAATTACACCAGTGCGGTGGTGACTCGGTAACTACTTTTCGTTGCAATTAGAATTCTCTTGTAAATCTAAATAAAGCCCTCGCATCACCAGGCAATTTTAATTGAAAATGAGCTCTGAATTCGTTCTAACAACGTAGAAGGACTTGCAGGTCCTCTCCCTGGAGTAAAGATATGGCATGCCAAACAAGCAAATTTCCATATTCCATTCTGTCAATATTGATAAGCCCCGTGCATCCGCTGATTAACTGTAAGCTTCTGCAGCGTCGAGGTGTCTCTTCATCAATATACAGCTCTCGTTTGTCAGCAACTAATTCGAGCGCCTCTTGGCTTTTGTAGCTTTGGGCGTCATGTTAACCACGTGATAATCCACGCCGTCATTAACATTTTCAATCACAGGAGAAACTACATTCTATAACGAATGTTAATTGGCTACCCCAATACGCAAGC